>BQNB010010716.1:8565-34371 GCA_026074375.1 Tanacetum coccineum
TTCAATCATTGTAAAGACACTCCCCTTTAACATATGCCGAGAAACATTTTTAACATGAAGCTAAAAACACAAAAATACGGATATGTGAAGGTGAAATGTAAAATAATTTTCCATTTCTGTTTCTTTCTGAAAACTTTTCCACAACATATACGGACACCCTCCTCGAAAAATACCATATCTTCGATAAAACCTTTATGAGTGAGTTTCTCTTTGCACTTCTGAGTCTTTATTTATTTAGACACTTTTAAAAAAAAATACATCGATTTGAAGACCCTTTTAAAAATTGATTTTATCTTGAAAGTACCACATTTTAAAATTCAAATCGATTATAACTCATCAACTTGAGACCATTGACTTTTTAAAACAAATTGATTTTATCTTTTAAGTATCACATAAAAAGTTTAAAAAATATTTGTCAATGACTCAAGTCAAAGAAGACTTCTCTTCTTTTTCAAAGATAAATGCTCTGAAACGAACATTTTATTTTCTTTAAAGCACGAGTTATGTACTGACATGTACACAAGCCATCAAATGAAGCTCGGGTTTCGTACTGAATTATACGAAAGCCATCATTTGAAGCGCGGGTTTCATACTGAAAATGTATGAAAGCATCAGTTTAAGTTCGGGTTTCGTACTGAATTATACGAAAGCCATTATAGAAACCAAAAATATTTTTGTATTTTCTGAAATTTTATGTAAAAGAAAATCTTTTTGAATTTTCTAAAATTTTATAAAAGAAAATCTTTTTAAATTTTCTAAAATTTTTATACAAGAAATCTTCTTTTTTTTAATTTTTTATAAAAGAAAATAGAAAATCTTTTTGTATTTTTTGAATTTTCTCAACCTAAAAGAAAAAAATTTGAAGATCCTCTCAAATTAAACAACAACTTTTGGTACCCACTTAAGCACGTTGCTAACGGGTTTACCATATTTGGAAAACCAAATGTAAGTTGCGTTAATTTGATGCATAGAAGTTGAATTCCAAGGAGATTTGAAACCCGGTGTTTCGTTTTGAAATAACTTTTTTGGAATCAACGGAGACTTAAAACTCTTCTCATTTGTCAATTTTGACTTATAAAACCTTGATGTTGCATTAGGAATTTTAAAACTATTCCAAGGTGTCAACACCGTTTTGAAACCCCATGTTTCATTCGATGTTTTAACCCTTTAGAAAGACAAATATTTCCATTTATTGTTGAAACACGGTGTTTCATTTTGCAAAATTCTTTTCGAAATGAATGGAAACCTTACATCTTTTACCTTTTTCATAACTGAATCATCTCTTTTACACATTGAAAACATTTCATTTCTAGAATACTTGAACGGTTTGGAAATGTTTCCCCCTTTATTTTCCATATTTTTTTTGAACTTTCATTTTACTTATGATTTTGTGAAGCAAATGTTTCGGATGAATGTTATTTCTTCAAATACTTCCTATCTTTTTGCAAAGAATAAGTAGTAAACTGAGAAACTTTCTTCGAAATCGATTTTGAAGATTTACCCATGTAAATCTTTTCAGAAACATTCACTTTTGGAATTGAGTTTGTGAAGACTGGAGAAACAACCTTTTTCTGTTTTATTGAATCAAACAATCTTTTGTAATGCATTTTCAAATCATTGTTCTCTTTTTTCAAGTTTCTCATAAGAAAGTTTCATATTTTCTCTTCAACACATTATATGATGTTCTCAAATCATTGTTTTTTCATTTTGCAACGAAGTGTAATTCTTGAGATCAACAGCGATTTTAGTAAACTCATTTTGTTTTTCAGATTTGCAAAATACTCTCAAATTTACAGTTTCTTTTTTGAAACTTCTGTTTTGACAATCAGCAAAATCTTTGACTCGTTGTGACTAAAACATTTTCCAACTTGCAATCTTAGTCTCAAAACAAACTACCTTTTTCTCTTCATCAAAACATTTCCACGTTTTTATCCCCAATTCTCCCTTACAATTCTAAATTCTTAGACTCAAACGTTGAACTGTAAACGGAAATCTTTGAAAACTTTGACTTCATATTCTTTCTTGATCATTTCAATCATTTCCTCAAGAGAATTATCATGTTTTTAGAATCTTAAACTTCATTTCAAGTCTTTGTTTCAAAACATCATTAGAAGCCAACAAATCATTAACTCATTTTGCACCGAATAAGACACTTTTTCAAGAAATCTCAATTTTAGCCAAAAACATTCGTTAATCTTCTTTAAAAAATAATGATTTGTTGTTTTAATCTCTTGATTTGAAAATCGAAGTTTTTCCAAAAGTACCAAACTTGTAGATTTTCAATTTGATCAACTCTTTTCTGACAACTTAGATTCTCCTGATTTTAGAATTTTATTTTACATGTTTACAAACTTTTTATTTCAATTTTAAAGCTCTTCAATTCTTTAAAGCAAACATTTTTCATCTGAAAATCGTACAATCAATCAGCAGTTTCTTTTATTGTCTTGCAAACTCAAAATCAATATCCTTTCTGAGTTATCTTGTGGTGTCATGAACTATATCTTAATCAAACTTTCCCCGATGGTACCACAATCATGAAATATCTCTGATTGTTCTTCAACAATGTATTTTCTTAACACTGAGCATTAAATCATTTCATCTCTTTCACTCAAAGTCGCTTTTGTCATGTGCACCGTCTTATATAGCTCTTCAACCGATAAATTCAAATCTTTATTTTCACCTTTAAGCTTTGTAACTTGCGCATAAGAAAGAATTTTGACACATTGTACAATCAAACGACTTTTTGACTTTAAATGTTCATTTTCACTCTAAAGTTCCTTGACTTGCACATGAAAGATTTTTTAAACCGTTGTAAAATCAACAAAATCTTTGCTTCATATTTTCATTTTTCAGAATCCTTTTACGAAGACACGTCATTTAGCTCTGAAATTGTCGTTTTGTCATTGAATCTTAACAGTGTTATTCAGCTTAGCTAATTGACCAACTACCAGTGTCAAGTGAATCCTCTTCTTTTTTATCTTTTTAGTATAATTGTCCCTGTCATTATCGTAAAGCGAAGAAAAAAATGATTATATATTATTTCATTTTCTTTTCAAGTTTTCCACACTTGCTTTTATGATTCGAGACACACCACGACTTCTCCCAACTACTCATATACATGATGAACAGTCCCTGATATCTTCGATTAATTAACTCTGAGTCACCCAACTCGATTTTCTAAAATCCAAAAAAATTCCCAATGAACCTAAAATAAACACCAAAATAGTAATCATCTCAAATTATCGACCCGCGTTTTTTTAATAATTTTTATTAATTTATTTATTTTATTTATTTCTTAAATCTACACCAAAATTTTCCTATACCATTTATCCTCAATGAAATATAAGCTAACATAACAATTGTTATAACAATTTAATAAAACTAGTTCCCTGCAGAAAATAAGTGACAGTCCAACCGTTCTATTAAAATTCGTCCTAATTGAAAGTATCGGCCCGAATGTTTTTTTGTGAACTACGAGCCCAACATTTTTTTAGATACACACATAGCCAAAACTGATAACCCTAAAATTTCTAGCTATATAATACCCACTTACCTCCACTCTCTCACAAACCCCTAATCCTCTAGAAAATTCGCATCACATATACACATACCACCTTATCACTCCAACACTCAAACCAACACACAAACGCATCTACCACTGCCTCCCATTTCTCATTTAGATAACTCACAACACTTCTTTTCTATTATATTTTCTTCTCAACTCACAAAACAAACAAAACGCAACACCTCTTAATTTCTCTTTATCTCATTAATTTTTTAACACATAAAACTACGCACACATCACTTTATCCCAAGAACAAAAATGCTACTCTTTTCTTTTACTTTATCACACGGACACCACAATCTGATTTGGTTCGAATAAGAGACAAACACAAGTATTATTCTTCAAAGTAGGTTTAATTTCTCCTTTTTTGTTCTTGTATTTGTTTGTTTGGTATTTTCCTTTTGTGCTTTAAATCGAAACAAAGTAAGATGTGAACAATCTTGTTCTTATATTTTCTTTTTATTTTCGAATATTAAAAGAAGTTCAATCTTTAAAATAAATATATATCTATGATGAAAAACGTTCAAAGATGAATTTTTTAAAGGTTTTGTCTACTTTGAAAAAAAATCTAAGATCTAAAACGTGTTTTCTGTTTGTCTTTTTCGTTCATTAATACCGAAAGAAAGAAAGGATGAAACACACTTTTTTTGTTCTTTCTTTTATGTTTCAAAAATAAAAGAAGTTAAATACTTCTCAAATTGATCGATGATGATTTTATCGTATACTTTTGTTTAAAAACAAATTGAGTAGTATCAAACGAGATAAAACTGAGATCCTTTTATGATGTTTCATTTTCTGTTTTTGATTTGATTTATGTGTGGTATGAGTTGATGTGATGATGAGGATGGGATTTAGATCGAGTCGGAGTTGATTGTGGATGTTTGATATAAGAGTTTTTGGTTAAGTCTATCTAGATGTGCATGAGGTGTTATAGATGTTTGATGATATTGTGTTTAAAAAGATATCTTTTATGATTTGAAATATGTCCAAGCAAAAACAAATCTGAGATCTATGAAACACTTTTTCTGTTTTTAGATAAGCTTCTTGTAAAGGAAATAGAAGATGATGGATGTGGTTAGATCTAGTCGTGCATGTTGTTGATTGATCATATCAGTGATGGATTGCGTTCACACTTAAAATCTTGAAAGACTAGTACAATACGTCAACAGATCTGAAATCTTGAAACCTTTTTCTTCTCTTTTTTATTTTTTATTTTCTGGTTTAGATCTGAATTAAAAGAGGTATAGTTTTGTTTTGTTTTTATGTTAAATCAGTTCCTTCTTGAAGATGTTAAATCGGTTTCTTCTATGAGGATAAATTGGTTCCTTAAGAATTGATAATCCGGTTTCTTCTGTTTTGATAAATCGGTTTCGTCTTTTTTAAGAAACAAACGCGCATATCCGAAAAACGCGTGAATTATACTTGTAAAACCGTGTTGACCAGATTTGACCAAAAACGCGTAAACAGTAAAAAGCGCGTGTAACAGAAAAACGCGTTTTTTGACTAAACTAGCGCCCCCTCCCACCAACTCACTAGTCTTCTAATTATAGGTGTGTAATAGTCAGCTTAAATTCCACCCTCGATACACCCTCACTTCAATATTCTTGCAGGCAGATACAGACTAGAGAAGCATCCACTAAAGTGTACCTCCCTCTGCACCACTATAAAAAGATAATAAAGACTAAACTGTATATCCTCCTCGTCTTCAATAACCCAAAAAGTCTAGCCTAGAACCCATGCGCTATACTATCATCATATATGAACTCCGTAGCCACTCCCCACGCCCACCCCGGCCCCCCCCCTCGCCATCGCTCCGCATTCTCCGCCGCAGTATCCCGATATCCCTTAGTGATATGACCCAGAATAAGCATACCGAATAAGCATCGACGACAATTACATTAGATCTGACTGAATTAGCAAAATGTAAACAGATGAGCACGAATTAAGCAAATTTTTTATATTTAACGTCTGAATTAAAGTCTCAAAACATGACTGAATAAGCAAAATAAGAAATTTAAATAAGCACAAATAGCTCGAATAAGCAATATATATATAAAAAATAGCAGAATCAACTCAAATAATAATGAATAAGCACATAAATAAGCAAATATGACCGAATAAGCAAAAAATTAAGCACAGTACACCCCAAACGGGTTGGGGTCGTATTGAATCGTCGTTGGGTGGCGGTTGGCCTGGAAGGAATACATGTGTCTGGGATACGTTTTGAATCCTCAAAATGTATGCATTATTTAAAATAGTTAAGTTTTACATAATATTAAAGTAATATTGCGGACGGAAGCGAATAAAAGTTTTAGAAATTAACAACAATGTTAAACAATAGATAATAACATTTCTTGAAAAAATTGGGCCCCATATGTGCCTAGCGACACCAAAATAGCAAGCAAAGACATCCACGGCCCTAAGCACTGAGAAAAATTGCTTAAAATGGTCAACATAAAGTTGAGTGTGAATTCATAGGTTTGAAATATAGTATTTAAAGAGTGACCACAAGTTCACCGTACGCCACAGTTGACGTTATATAAAGATACAACTTAACATAAAAGATGTAATTACTGTTGCACTAGCTCATCACACCGAAGCTCAAATTTAAAAGAAGCAAATTTTATTTGCCATAATAGTTTCAGTCTCTCCTAGAGGTAGCTGACCAAGATCACTTTGACATTCCGACAGGTTAATCTGTTTGTTCGGGACCTCCGATTCTAGTAAGCAGCTACTACCAGGATGGGATTAAATTTCTCCTAATAGATCTATTTACAACAGTCGAGCTCAAGCTTAACCGTACGTCAGTTAGCAATTGACTGGTTCATGATAATTCAGCGATTAGTTGGTCTATTGCTACATTAGGCAACAGTAATTCAGGAAATGGAAACGTTAAAGTAACTGTGTTTCATAGTTTTGAAAACAAGCATGTTTCTCAACCCAAAATAGTAAAGTAAATGTTGTAAAAACATGGGGCTTATGAACTCACTTATCAAAATGAACAATGATAAACACGCAAGGAAAAGGGGATATAAGCAATCTTAGCCGTGACCTAAAATAATATCGCGTTCAGAAACACGGGAAATGGTTGCCAAGGAATTGCTGATTATGTTCATCACCAAAAGACATCCATGTGTGTTTGCTTTAGTTTGATTAACAAGACATGATGAAATGAAATCATATAGTTTTTCTTTAAGTTTCCGCGTTTATCAAAAAGTTTCCATTTTTAGTAAGTTTCTATTTTAGGAAAGTTTTTATGTTTTGGGACGTTAATACTGTCCCATATATTTGTTAAGTTTCCATAATTCATACGACTAAAGAGCTTTTTATTCGCCTTAACTTCTATGTCTGTTCCGCTAAATTCTTACCAAACTTACTATTTTTAGTAACTTTCTCGCTTTTTCCAAAATATGTTAACGTCTTTAAATGATACTAATCAATAGGTATGTGTTACTATATGTTTCGCTAGTGTTTAGAAAGTCCAAAAATGTCCGAAAGTGTCCGAAAACTCATTTTACTATTCACATCAGCACACTATTCATCCGGTTTTGTCGAAAAATGTTTCAAGTTTCATTTGGCTATAACTTGGTCGTTTTAAATCCAATTTTAATGTGCGATATATGAAAAACTATCTATTCGAAACGAGCTCTTCAAAAACTACTTTTACGCCTAATGAAAACATTTTTAGGTCGACCAAAACCTCAAAACAAATTTGGGACAGCAAGCACTTTTTGTCAAAAACGCAACCAAAATCCACCCAAACTTCACAATAGTGCCTAATCTAGCCTAATCTCCATTCACAACTAATCCACAACAAAACCACACCTAAATCTAACCTAATCCCTTCATTTCTATTGTTGCAACACTCATCAACTCTCATCTCACCAAGAACATAATATTTAACTAGTAAAATAAAGTAGTATCATTATTTATGAAATCTTGTCTTTAAAATCTTTCAAAAATTGAAACACAACATATGGATGTATGGATCTTGAACATATAAGAAAGAATATAGGAAAAACCACAAAGAAAGATTCAAGATACTTACAAGAATGAAGAACAAGAAGTGAAATCACAAGATCTATACCCAAAATCAATAGATCTTGAAAAACCCCAAATAATAACCAAACCCTAATTTGTAGATCTTGAATAAAACCCTTAAATCAAAGAACCAATGCTTCAAAACACCTTAGATGTTCTTAGAAATGAACTTGGAATGTGTGGATCTTGCTAGAAATCAAAGATATGAAAACCCTAAAAGGGTGTGTGTGAGCCGTGGGCTTCAAGAGGGAAGGAGGGAGAGAAAAATTTTTGTTGGTGACTTGTGAAATGAATAAGATGACCTAAAATGAGTATAACATGGTTTATATAGGATAAGGTCTAGGGTTTTGAGTCACCATATGACCAAGTAAGCAAAGTCTTGTTGCGGTCGGCCAAAACCAACCACAAGGACCATGGTTCATATTTTTTTGAGTATTAGTTCATTATACTTGGTCTAAATTTAGAATTTTGGTTAAATGTACAAGTCAAAGTGTGTAAGCATGCATTTGTCTTGACTTGGATGGATGAGTGTGCATGAAATAGACTCTAGTATGTGCTTAAATACACATACATATTACCTAATAAAACAAGCTAAAAAGATTAATAATGACCAATAATACATGAAAAATACATTGTATTTGTTTGTATTGTGAATTGTGTCATGTAGGTAACGAATATTCAATAAAAGGACAAAAAAAGCAAAACGGACAAAACCAAGCACGGGAATGGAAAGAGTGCAAGAAACCGAAGCCAAAGGCGTATACATTTTTAATGGGCCAACCCGTACCCATTTTAATGGGCCGGGTCAGCCCAATAAGGGTTGTATCTATATAAACCTTAAAACCTTAAACCCTTATTCTATTTTTAATCCAAAAATCCAACCCATTAAACCTAAAACTGGCCCAACATAATTATAAAAGGCACAAATCCTCTTACCCGGTCAAACTTATACAATCAAAATGAGTCAAAAGTCCAAGTTATAAATAGTTTAATTACTGTTTATCTCTTCCAAAGTTTTTCCCTCCCTATCGTTTTCACAATTAACAAACAAAAACAAAGACACCCAGGAGTAAACCACACCCTTTCACCCTATGCTCCCATGCTTCTAGAACCCCCTGACACCCTCTGACACACACCATTTATCCACGCTGGCGATCCCAAAGGCATTCATTGGTGGATAAAATGTCACATCAAATCAAGGGCTCAGATGGATAAGAGAGTAAGGCGGTTTGGAATGGAAGACTGAGATGAAAAGCTTATGAGCTCCTCACACAAGAAGCACAACCTGCACCTTGGTTCTTCTATAAATGGGGCTTAAATTCTTCATTTGTAATCATCTAATCTAGGAGTAGGAGTAGCTTGGTAGAATAGCTTATTTTAGCTTATGTCTTTTATGTAATTTCTGCGTTTCTTTATCTTGTAATGAACTTTTAATTAATAAAATTTCGTTTTTCTTTTTAAATGAGTTTTAATTCTGTCTTTACTCTTAAGCATTTTGGCTGAGTTTAAGTTTACATATGATTTATAAGTTTTAATAAGCTCTCCTTTACTTACAAGCTACTGCTTATTCACTTAAGCTTTACTAAAGCTTAAGTGAATAAGATTTCCATTTAGACAATTCAAAAATTGATTGAATAAGACAATAGGAAGATAAGCTAGATTTGGATGGGCTTATTCAGAGCTTATAATTAAGCTAGCTTATAAATAAGCTCATTTTGAGCATTTAAGTCCCTGTTTAGCTGGGACAAAGGTACTATCTCTTTCTTTTACTTAATTAAGCTTATTATCTGTTCTGCTTATTATTCTGCTTATTTGAGCTTATTAATGTTTAATTATGCTTATTATGCCTCTTAGTAGCTTATCATATTAGCTTAATGCCTGGTCTTAAGTATAAATAGAGTTTTGAATAAAATCTGCTTTATGTTAGTTAAAACTGCTTATTCTAGTTTGCTTATTTCCTGTGCTTATTTCTAAGTTTTTAATGCTTAATTGTCCTTATTTTAGTTTATGCTTAATCTGTTTTCACTTTTTGAATCATTTTACAATCTGTTTTAAGCTTAAAAAGTGATTTCTAGTTTCTAAAGGGGTGTTTGGGACAAGGTTTTAAAAAGGGTCAAATAGTGGTAAATTTGTTTTAAGTACTCAATTTACTTTTCATTAGCTTAGATTTAGTATAAA
Organism: Tanacetum coccineum; assembly: GCA_026074375.1. Lineage (NCBI taxonomy): Eukaryota > Viridiplantae > Streptophyta > Magnoliopsida > Asterales > Asteraceae > Tanacetum > Tanacetum coccineum. The sequence continues at coordinate 18,350 of BQNB010010716.1, forward strand.
TGCAAGTTTCCATAAGATTAGATTAGGTAGTATTAAGTTTTGAAGGTTGTTTTAGGAAAAAATGCAAGTCTGGAGTTTAAAAGTTTTGCAAATCAGCTTATTTTGTGGATTGTCTTAGAAAGGGACTTGAATTGTATTCTTTGTGTCAAAATGAGTCTCTAATGCAAGAATTAACATCTGTTTTGAGTCATGGGTTTTTGAAAGTTATTTTTTTATGAAAATCAGTTAAGTAGTCAAGTTTCATAGTTTTGGCTAAAAGGGTCTCTTTGTGCAGATCATGTGAGGTCAATTCATAACTTATTTTAGGTTAATCTTTGCTAAATTTAGCTTATGATGGTCTTAAGTTTATCTGGTTTTTTTTGTTTTTAGTTGGAAAAAATCCTTTTTGGAGTCTTAAAAATTAAGCTGCACATTATCATTTCTTCAAAAAAAGCCAAAATACAAAAGTAGTGTGACTGCCATTTCCTCAAGTTTTTTTTAGCTTATTTACTTTTCCAATTTTCTAATTTTTTACTTCTATGTATTCCATGGTCATCAAACTCAATCTGTTTTGAACTTTTTGCTCATTTATAGTGCTTATTTGTTCATTATCTAGCTTAAGAAGTAGGCAAAAAGTCTTTTAAGTCCTCTATAATCCTTTTAGAGTCAATCTGCCTTTTAGCTAATTGGAGTCTTTCAGCTGTTGCCATTTCCTTATTACTAGTTTGTATAGCTTATTGAGTCTAGGGTAGAGTCTGTTTTAGCTTATTTTGTTTTACCATTTGCTTATTGAGTCTATTAAAACCAAACAGTTTTAGCCTAATGTCAAAAATGCTTATAAGCTAAATCTGTCTCTTTTTCATAGCTTTTTTTCTAGCTTATCTAATAAGTTTCAGTCATAAGACCTTTTATTAAGTTAGCTTATTTTTGCTTGTACTTTAGCTTTTTCAAATAAATAAAAAAAATGAAAAATAAAAAGTTTGTGCAAAAGGAAGGTCACAGGATTCGAGCCTGTGACCTCTCCCTTTCACACTCAACGCCTCACACACACAACACTTAACCATCTGCGCCCTTAGGTCTTTTCTGAAAGACTCTAGGGTGCATTTGGTTTTAAGGGTTTGTTGACTATTAAGCTTAATAAGCTGTTTTGCTTATTTACAGCTTATTAGCATAAGCTCTTTAGCCAGTTTTATTTTTCTTAGGTTTAGAATAGTTTAAAGTATTTTCTGTAATTTTTCTAGAATTTTTAAAATTAGTTTACTATTTTTAATGATTTGTTTAGATTAAATCCTTTTTAATTCATATTAAATAAAATAAAAATAAAAAAATATAATTCTTTTTTTTAAATTATTATTAATTACTTAGGATTTATAAAAAATGAAAAAACATTGTTAGGGTTAAATTTTGATTTATTTGCTTAAATATCGCGTTTTTAATTTCCCGTTATCGTTTTATGCTTAATTGATTCTCAAAACGACTCTTGACTTTCAATTGCATTCCTTGTTGGGGATAACGACCCGGGAATCATACTCCCGGTTTACTATAATTGAGATTTTTTGATCATTACCCCCTTATATTTATATATTTATATAAGTATTTTATATTTATATATTATTTATTTTAAAAGGTATAGTCAATCTTAATCACACCTCGTCAGGATACGACTCGGGAAGGTTTTTGAATTTTACTTTGGATAAAAGTAATCTTCTAAAATCCTCACGGAATACTTATTACTATACTATTATTGATATTCTCCTTATATATACTTACGTGTGTGTATTTGGTCGAATCAATTTTTGGCGCCGTTGCCGGGGAGGTGTGTTACGATTATCGTGTTTCGTTCGAAGATTAGTGTTTGAAGACCCTTCCTCGTGAAGTTATCACTTTCAATTGTGAATATTTTCTTCTTATTATAAAAATATAAAAATACAAAAATATTTTACACTTCTATTTTAATTTTCTTTTAATATTAAAAAAATACCAAAAATATTTTTCTTTCTTATTTTTTATGTTCTATTTGAAAAATCTATAAATATTCTTCTTTATCCTCTTATATCGTTTAATTCTTATCTTCTTTATCCTCTTATCTGTTTAATTCTTCGACATGTCTTCGTATAACCATTTTGGTTGCTCGAGGTGTGGATGTCCGTTTAACGGTGGAAATTGTTCAAGTTGTAGCATTGTAGGAGCCGGAAACGAGTTTGCCTATGACCTTAATCCTTTTCCTTACAATAATACACCAACTTTTATAATCAACCTCTACAGCCCCTGTACGAGACATACTTGTGCGAATTATGTGGAAACGATTCTCACTTTGGTTATGATTGTTCACCACGGTTCCCGCTTGTCTATGAGCAGGAACCGAGCTACAATCAAAACTATAGTGATAACTCTTATCCACAAAATTCACTAACTTTTTCACAACAATATATTTGCTGTGAAAGCTGTGGGGGTCCTCATGAAAGTTTTCAATGTTAACCGATGAATCAAAACTACTTTGAGCCTAATCCTATCTATAATTCTAGCTATTCCGGTTTTGACCAACCCCCGCAGTATTCCATAAACCATCAAGAAGACCTTAATCAGCAAAGGATAAGTGATGTACACAATGGATGGGATAAAATAGACGAGTTACAGAATGAACTTCTTCAAATGACACAATCATTCTGTGAAAAGTTTCTTCAACAAAAGCAGGCGGCTAGCATTGATCAATCACCTCTTCAAGAAATGAGTCTCCAAGAAATGGACTTTCTTAAGATTTGCAATTATAAGAAGGAGCTAGTCCAAATTTATATTTAGTTCTCCGTGTTGGGATTGTGTCCTGAACTTCTACGACGATGATGATGAGTTATTACTCATTCTTATTAAGGAATGAGATTTTAGAGAATTCGTCTAATGACTGATCACACCTGACTTATCAAACCGAGGGTAGCCGCTGATAACTCTGTAGTATGGGGGACGGAGGAGTGCTTAGCAATATTCTGGGAAATCGGATCGGGACGAAAGTAATAAAGTGTGTCTAGTGTTGGAGACACTTGTCCTTATCCAAGGTGAGTCGAGGGTATTTCGACATCGTGTGATGTGACCATTTGAGATAGAGAGAGCGAGAGACGAGACTCTATAGAGCTTGATGTTTTAAACGATCACTTTGAAGACTTTTCTACGATTTAACAATCGATTGTACCTTTGGTGATGACGATTCTTTTGGTGTGTCATCGATTACATTGAGCTCACCTCCAGATTCTGAGCTCGTCAGATTAGAGGAGGTGAAGGACGATATACTTCGTAAGAAATTATTGAATATCAATATCTCTTATTGCTAAGATCGAATCTTTGAATGACAACCCCACTCCTGATTGTGTGCTCAGTCTCCTTCCCATTTCCTATCCCTGTTGAGGATAGTGACTCTTTCTTTGAGAAATCCGATACTTCTCTCTCTTATTCGGATAATTCTTTACCCGAGTGTTTTACGAGACCTTTATGACGATCATACGGTAAGAGACTGAGAGTTAGGCAGTACCACTTACTACATGTGTTGATAACTTTGTCCCGAGTATGATTCGTTTCTCTTTAAGATTGAGCCCGATCAGGGCGAGTTGAATAGCTTTGGTCTTGAAGATAATTTTGGGATGACCCTCCTGTTCATGTGTTAATGTGTTACTTTCTACCCATACCACCTTATCCTGGTATTCGGACTTCATTCCCTTCTGATGATTCCATCGGATCCGATTCTTCGAGAAGTTTTCTTTTCCTTGTACGGAACTAGAAAACGAAGAGTTTTGATCCGGGAATATTCTTTAAAGTGTCCAATGTCTCCAAGAGATTTTCTACCTCGAGATACATATTCTATCTCATTTTATCCGTTAATGCACTTGGTCCAGTGATTGTAGCTTTACTTCCATTTTCATCCAAAATTGAAGACAAGTTTTCAATCCTTGGTATTCTTTCTGTTCTAATCTCTTATCTTCATTGGGGGAAAATCACTTTAGATTTTTCATTTTTTTTTTTATTTAGAGAGATACGATTATGATTTCTTGGAGGTTGATATAAGTAACTAATCCTAGTAACTGAACCGGAAAAGGATGCCAAATCAGCCGTTATATGCCAAATATTTGATGTATATGTGTGCTTTTGTGTTCAAAACAGGCAGGAATGTCTTACCAAAGTGTGACCAAAACAAAGAAAACAAATAAAGCCAAAAATTAAACCGGAATTGAAAGGCCAGAAAACGTTCAGTGAGGTTTGCGAAGCTCGCGCGCGCTCGGCTAGTCCAAAGCACGTTTAATCCAGACCTAAAAACCCAGAAACTCAATCAAACCAACTCGCCAAAAGTGCACAAAACACCCAAAAAGCCTTAATTGTTATGAGTCACAATTTACCCTTTGGTGAAATTATCACTCTTTGTTTCATTGGCAGGAATAAGGACCAAAAATTACCTTGATTAACTTAACAAAGTTAAGTTAATACTTAACTTAGACATATACAAATCCAAAAACAAATAACACCAAACAAAGCTGCTCAATGTATGATTACAACAACGCTCAGCAGTACTATCACTACCCGTGGTCAAGCTCTTATACCCGGGTGTCACATTGAGTGTATAACAACAAATCACATCTCGGGTTTTATAACAGCTTTTTGGCGGGAATGAATTACTATTCATCCGTCTTTCCAAAATTTCACTCCCCGCCCAATTTCACTTGACCCACTCTAATTAACCATGATCCCCTAACTCAACCTAAGCTGTTAGGCTTTTTCCATATTTAACCCGCTCCCCCCACTCAGTGTCACCCTATTGTTGGGTAATTCCCAATCCGTATGAGCATTTATTGAATTAAGGGTGGAAATTTAAAGATTGAGGCACAAGAATTGATCTAAGGGTCACAAACGACTCAGATGACACATCAATCACCAAGACATCTCTCCTCAAGCTCATATGTTTTCTATAAATAGATGTACGGAATTTATTTAGTTGTAGGGTCTCCCAAAATTCACGTTTTAGAAATTGGATTTACCACTTTTCCTTTATCATGTATATGTTACTTAATTATTTTTAAGTGTGAAAGTTATTCATTTTCATTTCCAGTTTGTATCTCATTACTCTTTCGCAAATTATGTGTGAATTCAAAAAACCCAAAAGTAAAAATTACTCAAACAATAATCTCATCTTGTTCAAGCCAATCATCACTGGGTTGAATAAGCTTGTGTTAAGCTCTTCTAAGTCTATAAGCTTAGAATTGATGCTCAATTAACCTTAAACTACTTAAACTTCTAAAATCAGATTCTTATAAGTTGAAGATTGAAGAGCTTTTGAAGGATAAGCCAATCATGGATGGGCTTATTGGGGTTGATTTGTAAATAAACCGCTTATATGACTAGGGTGTGTTAGGTTAGTGATAGGATATTCATCTCAACTTGATCAGATTTGTAGGTTTACCATTTCAATTTTCGAAGTCTTTTAAGTAGTATTATTAATAGTTAGATATTTTCACTGCTTATTAAATGCTTATTTGTTGCTTATTTTATCTCATTGAGCTAATTTGATAATTTAGTTTATCTGTTTTTGCTCATTATTTTCTATCCTTAGGTAAATAGCTTTACTTTTCATACTGTCATAAAAAACATAAAAAACCAAAAGAAAAAGTTATTAGTTGCTAGTGTTATATAGAGGTGTTTAATTCTGATTTTATGGTTTGGATTTGTTATTTAGAACATATTAAGTGAATTTGGATATCTGGTTTTATTGTTTGTTCTTTGAAATCATGAGACTATGTTTTGGATTTGTGAAATCAGGTTTTAAAGTACTGTTTGGATTAAGTGGAGGTCTGACCTTTAAATGTGTCAAACTCATCTTATTTCATACTTGCTTGATTGCTGTTTTTTTTATTAGAATTAGTTAGTTGTTATGGTTTGTAAGATTGAACATGTAGTCGTTAGGTTTTGATTCTATAAAATTTATTCTGTGGTAAAAATTCAGTTCAGATAATTGTAATCTGATCCAAGGTTGATAGGACCTTGAATTTGGTTGTTTTACACTTTATTTGAGCTCTCTCTTGATTACTAGAAGCACTTAGGTGATTGGAGTTCAAGTGAAACTCATTTTGACCATTCTACTCTTAACTTTGTAGTAGTGCTATTCAAGTATAATAGCAGTTCCTTTGATTCTGCATTTTGGCATAGAATTTATTAGTTTTTAGGATTTTAAATTCAGCAAGTAGGTGTAATCATAGTCTCTTTTAGTAATTCTTTTAGTTCTGTGGTTTAGAGCTTATTGGTTGTCTTAATTCATGTCTGCTTGTTGCTATGAATGTGTCTTTAAAAGATAAAAAAAAGTGAATATGTGGTCTTAGGTTGCTTCAGATCATACTCTTTTGATTTTAATCTTAGAGTTAGTGATTTCAAGGTTTAAATCTGTTTAGAATACTTAGGTGGATAAGTTTTGTAAGATTCAAACTTTGAATTGGGTTATTTGAGCTTATGGCTTAATCTAAGTTTGAGCTTAAGTTTAGGATTGTAGGCTTTAGTGATTTCTTCATAAGATTTTGATGCATGATAGTTTGAGAATCTGAATTTGCTTGTTGGATGAAGTTTAAGCTCATCATGAGCTTCTCAGAACATGTTTGATAATTAAATTTGGAGCTTATTTGAGTCCTGTGGGCTTATTTTAGTGAAAACTTGATTTTTGAGCAATAAGCTTTTTGTTTCTGTAACAGTGATCTATATAAGCCATTAACTGCTTATTCTTTGAGTTTTAGACATTAGTGCTGTTTGCGTTAAACCCGTTAGAGAAAAAGCTTCCGTTGTAGAGCTATTTGTGTTTTAAGTTATAGTGTAAAACGCCAAGAAAATAAAATTAAAAAAAGAATGATAAAAATGTCTGGGGAGGATTTGTAACAGCCAGACTTCTTGGTTCATACACAAGACAACACTAGACTCCACTACTGAGCGCCACTTGGGACTTTTATGTCTAAGGGGTGTATTGGTTTGTATTTAAGTGGTGTTTTTTTCAATCCTAGTTTTGTATAAAATATCGTAGCAATATTTACTTTTGGTAGAGTGTGTGTGTGTTAAAAAAGTTTTGTGTTTAAATTTTATTTCATAATATTGTTATTAGATTTTACTCTTGAGTAATTTTTGTAGAGTTTATAAAAATAGCTTTATAAGGTTTAGAATATATGTTTCATTGGATTGCATTCTTTAATAAAGAACTTCTCTAACTCAGAAAAATAAAAAGCCAAAATAGAAATTCTTTTTCTTATAAATTTCTTTTTAAATCCTCTTCATTAAAACACTGTGGTTTGAGTTGTAGTATTTGTGCATTTTTCGAGTAATTTAGGTATTTTTAGGTCGTTTTAGATTTCTCGTAATTCGCGTTTTTCGGTTGTATTTGATTTTTGATTTATTTCTTTTTAGTTGCCTGTTTGTGTGTTGTTTTTCTTGCTATAGTTGAGTTAGTTTAGTAATTAAATACCCTTATTTGTAATTCATTTCTCAACTCGTATCCGAATTTTAACGCGATTTCAATAACACGACTTCTGTGTCGGGATTAACGAAATCGGGTACGATTTATAACTTTGTTTAACAAGGTTTGTGATTTGTTTTGTGACTTCGGTTAAATATATAGTATTTTGGGTATTTGTGTGGATTGGATTAATGCTTTCGGATTGAATGTGATTTGGCTTCGATATCTAATTATATAATTATATTTGATATGTATTGAAGTGTATTTTCTACAGCAATCAAATTGGCGCCGCTGCCGGGAAGACGTGTTCCCGATTATCAACTTTTGTACGTTGAATGTGTAGGGTTTTGTGTACCCCTTCCTTTATTTGGAGTTTATTGTTATTTTGTTATATATTAAATATATAATTTTGAACACATTTATTAATTCGTATCTTACGATATTAGCAAATACCAAAAAAAAAACTCCCACAAAAGAAAACTGTTAAAAGTGTTATAACAAGTATCGGTGCACCTTCGGAATAAAACTATTAAGGTGGGTAAAGGTCGTGTTGTTCCTTAGGACTACGTACCAGCTGGGACTACCCCCCCTCCCCCATTACGCTTTATCAGTTAGCTTTGGCATGCTAATACCTTCCGCTCGTTTGTGCGTCTCTACGTGAAGATAGTTGATGCTGTGAAGTGTCATGTTACTTTCGGTTAGTCTCATGAAAAATATTTTGTGTTTTTTCCTTCTTAATAAATATGTAATAATTGTGTGCCAATAAATTATATCTGCTAACCTCAGTAATTGTGTTTAATTGTCTATTTTCTTTAACCACCTGTCTATTTGTTATAATTGTGTGTGATGTCAACCTGTCGGTGCTTTATCCGTGTTATAATGTGATGGAAGGACAACGAATTCCCACAATGCACCATTTCGACTGGGTTGAGTGTGCGGGTTAGTTAACCTTAACGACGGGTTTGTCCTAATTGTATCAGACTCCCGAATTTTTCTCGTGAGAAACTCTCCTATTTTTTCCACCCACATCAAACAATGATTTGACTGTTATTTTTGTGTAATATTTGTAGTAACAATCATTCGACGGTGGTTTGATTGTCCTCCGAGTCCCGTTTAATTTGGAACCAGAACGGTGTTAACAAGTCAAAACCTGTAGTGATGTAAATTTTGAACCATACGATTTGCCAAAATGAATTATCAATATATTTGTTGTTTGCATGACAATTTTGTCAATGTACACATTTATGCGCGAGATGATAGAGATATGGTGAAAGTCAAATTGCCTAAAATTGTAAACATCCCCAAAATTGAGGTCGCCAGATCGGAAGTGATAAGGGTCCGGGGCGTGTTTACTCTCAGATCAAATAACACAAGATTGATATAAGAACGACCTCAAAAGTCATAAAACTGAAACATTGGATTTTAATAAAGTATGTGTTATCAAAAGCCCGAAGCTTTATTGTTTTACTTGTTTCTTATTACAAAGATTTCCAGCCCAATATTAGTGTATACAAAATGTGAATGCGGACTAAATCTTTAATCATGACTTCAGCAAAATACTAACCACCAAATGTAACTTGCACCTCGTGCTTAAGTGACCTCTTAAAAAACATTGCATCGCATTAAAACGTCACCATACAAGTTGGTGGAATACATAGGATTATGATAATTGTATATGGCAGTTACGCAAGACTTCCCGTGATAAAGAACAGATGAGAGTGTTTCACAAAATTGTATTAGTTTTCATAAGCTTATGACACCGAGCTCGACATAAATTGAATACAATATAGAATTATTGCCTACATTGCCCGTGATGATGTTCAAACCCCCCCCCCGTGTAACATCTAAAATCGACATGATATACGTAGTTTACAGTGATAGCTAGTTGCACACGAACTGGGTGTGGTCAATTCCCAAATAGATCTATCTATAATCATTCGCCGCTCACATTCCAGTAATTGCCATAATTCATGATTCATGGCATAGTGGGTTATCGCTATTAGGCAAAGATGTTGTAATTATGATAAAAAGGTACACTTTAGTCGTTCTTATTAGTTATTGCTCGCTTTTTAGCGAGATTCTTTAGAACCGTTTCGTAATGAAAGTTTTTCATATTATTGATGTTACGACAAGTATTAAGTTACTTGCCTATGAAATGTATTTTTTATAAAATTTGTTTTATAAAGTATTTAGCGTCGTAAACTCGTAACTAGCGTATCTTCTTCGTTATAAATCGGTTTTTAAAGTTCTTTACATGCCCACGATCCTTGAGACATGTAGTATCTTATAAAATCATAAAACATATGTGTTAAATTCTAACTTCAAACAAACCCTTTTGAATATTTTGCAATAATAAGTTTAAAACTTGTTTTTACAACTTTTTAGCTTAACCACTTTGTTATAAGTCCATTACAATATTTATTATCTTATGTCTTACATATAATAAGTCCATTAGTTTCGATATTTGTTATCATGGTCAAGCAACAAGGTCCTTCCTACCTCACATTTAATCGATACTTTATAAAACGAAACCCCTTAAGTGTGTAATATTCATTTTTATACTTAACCACGTGTGTGTATCAAGAGTAAATTCCAGTTTTTAACAATCAAAATAGCATCCATAAAACATTGTAAATGTGTTCACAAAACTGTTGATCATAAGAAAAAATCCCTTTCACTTAATTCAAAAGTATCCTAAATGTATTTAGCTAAATAGAGCATCATGAACACATAAAATCTAGTTTGGGAAATGATAGAAGAAGCTTTTAAAATCATGTTGTGTGTGATGAGTAGAGAAAAGAATAACAATTAGACCCTTGTGATTAACAACATTGGCTTGAAAATAAAAGGTAAAAACCCTAAATTCAACCAAAACCCTAATCTTGCAATATCTTATTAAAACCTCTTCAAAGCTTAACCAGCCCTCATTCTTACTTAGGGATACCTTAAATATTGATGTGAGAATGCTTGTTATGATGATATAAAAATCAAGTGTCTGGATTGAGTTCTCCTCGCGGCTGCGCAGTTTTGAGCCTGTGGGTTAGCAAGAGAGTGAAAAGAGAAGTGATTTTTATGAGTTTCTTGGTAAAGAAATGTCTTGTGTGGATTTTCTATGGACCCTAGCATGCCATATTTATTATACTTGGTAGATATTTGAGATTATTATGGTGTCTAGTTGGAAAAGCTATGCAAGGTGGCAAGGATTAGAAGAATAGGAGGAGGTTGGCTGTTATCTTGGATTAAGACTTTGCATAGTCATGGTTCAAGTGGATGCATAGATGCATGTATGAAGTATTTGTGATAGCTTCTTGGTCTTATCTAGGCTTAGTATATACACTACATTTACACGTTCATAATGCTAGGAGGGGGTGTTGAGAAAAATAGTCTTTGATCTTTATTTGGTGTATACGTATTATTTGAGGATAACTGTATGTATAGATTGTAATACAATGTATAACTTGTACATTGTCGGGTTTGATTTGAATTAATCATAAGAATATGAATAAAGTGATCAATAACTTGAAAGTTTCTAAATAAAATTTAAGTATTGGGTACACAATTTTTTGGTATTTGAAGAAGCGTAGAGAGTTAAAACGTGTTTCCGGGAAGCCTGTAAATGGACTTTAACGTGAGACGTAACCATACTGACGTAACCAATAAAAATAAAATGTGAAATGTTAATAATTATCCTCTAAATAATCATATAACACTTTCTTGATGTAAACATTTAATCGTTTAATGCCCGTTTACATTGAATGATCATTTTTAGTTTACGCGATTTCACTTAACGGTTACGATTTAAAGCAAACGCGTAAAACCCTAAAAATAAATTATGAATTACATAATGTCGTACAATGAACGTAAAAACACGAGTGTTATGTATTCCCCGTTATGATGAGCCTTGTCCTCAAGGCTTATGACACGGCACTTGACGACGGTGCGATCTTGGTGAAAAGGTGTGGATATTTCTTCCTGAATTGATCTTTTCGTTCCCATGTAAACTCAGGACCTCGCCTAGAGTTCCATCTAACCTTGACAATTGGGACACGGATTCGCCTCAATTGTTTGACTTCGCGATTCATGATTTCTACAGGCTCTTCAACAAAATAGAGCTTGTCATCCACTTGGAGTCCTTCCAACGGAACGAATAATGGATCGTCAGAATAACATTTCTTCAAGTTGGATACATGAAACGTATTGTGGACCCTGCTCAACTCTTGAGGAAGCTCAAGCTTGTAAGCAACGGCTCTAAACTTTTTCAACACCTTGAAAGGTCTGACATATCTGGGGTTTAACTTCCCCTGTTTTCTAAAATGTACGACCCCTTTCCAAGGCGAAACCTTAAGCATAACTTTATCTCCAACTTGAAACTCTATCGGTTTACGCTTTAAGTCAGCGTAGCTCTTTTGTCGATCGCGGGCGGTTTGAATCCTTTGTTTGATCTAGATGATCCTCTCCGTTGTTTATTGCACTAATTCTGGACCAGTGAGTTGAACTTGTCCAACCTCGGCCCAACACACGGGTGAACGACACTTTCGACCATAAAGTGCTTCAAACGGTGCAACCTTAATGCTAGCATGATAACTCTTATTGTATGAAAACTCGACTAATGGCAAATGTTTAACCCAACTATTTCCAAAGTCGATTACGCAAGCATGTAGCATATCCTCGAGAGTTTGGATGGTTCTCTCGCTTTGTTCGTCGGTTTACGGATGATATGCAGTACTCATATCCAAACTTGTACCCAAAGCCTTCTGAAATGACTTCTAGAAATTTGATGCGAACCAAGGGTCACGATCACAGATAATTAAGACAGGTGTTCCATGCTTCGTGACTACCTCCTTTATGTACATTCTTGCCAGTTTATCCATGGGATCTGTTTCCCTCATTGGCACAAAAATGGCAGACTTTGTAAGTCGGTCAACGTATTCACAAATGAAAGCGATAACTTCACGAGGAAAGGTCTTCAAACACTAATCTTCAAACGTACACAATAATCGTTTCATAACCTCCCCGGCAGCGGCGCCAAAAATTTGTTTTGAAAACTTAACTATACTTATACAAATAACTTAATATACATATATATAATTAAAATCAAAATATCAATCAATAAGAGAGAGTAAGTATTCCGTAAGGCTTCTAGAAGATTACTTTTACCCAAAGTAAAATCCCAAACCTTTTCGGGTCGTTTCCCGATGAGGCGTTAATTGAGAATCGAGTTTAAGTTTGTGATTGAATGATTCAATAAATTTTTAATTCTATTTCTACAATTAATATGCTGAATCAACTAAAAGCAAGCTAAAAACGAAATCAATTATAGTTAAAACACGAAAAACGATAACGGGATCCAAATCCGAGCTTTAAAAATCTAAATCTCCAAATTTTAACCCTACAAAAGCAAATTTAATTTTTAAAGGTCCTAAATGATAAAAGAAAATTTTTAAAAAAAGAATTACATTTTTTTGACTTTTATTTTATTTATTATGAATTAAAAACTGATTTAATCTAAAAAAATTAATTAAAAATACTAAACTAATTTATAAAAAACTAAAAAATTCACAAAAAGTATTTTGAACTATGCTAATCCTAAGAAAAATAAAGTGCGTTCAACAGCTTTACGAAATAAGCTGGAAATAAGCCTAAAAGGGCTTATAGCTTAAACTGGCAAATTGGTGTTAAATATTAAATTTATCAAACTATAATCGAAAAAGACCCAGGTGCGATGTGGTATAGTTGTTGTGTGTGTGTTTAAACGTTTGGAGTTAACGGTGTAGGTCCCCGGGTTCGAAACTGGGGCCTCCCTATACTCCCAAATGTTTTTATTTTTAAAATTTCTTTTTGCAAAAGCTTCTAATAAGCTTAAAGACCAACTTTAATAAAGGCAATATTTTTAGAAACTTAAAATAAGCCTGAAATAAGCTTATGAAAATGACAGTTTTCACTTTAAAAGCTTTAAGGCTTTTAAACACATTTACACTGAAATTTGCTTTAAGCTTGAATACGCTTACACCTAAACTTTAAATAAGCTAAAAGGACTATAAAACCTATCCTAATAAGCAATCCTAAACATAATTTAAGAAAATCCAATAAGCAATAAGCTCATAAATCAAATAAGTTGTTTTGCAAAGAGGCATCAAGTTGATGCTTGCACCACGATCGGCCAAGGCTAAGCATTCAACTAACTTCGGAAAATCACATGGAATGAGAAACTTGCCGGGGTCTCTAAGTTTTTCAGGCAACTTTTTTAGATAACGCCGAAAACAATTTTCATTCACGGTTTGTTTTGGCTAAGTCAAACAATTTTTCTTTGTTATTTAAGAGACTTTGAAACATTGAAACAAATTTTGGCATATGTAGAAGAGCATCCGCAAAACTAAGCTCGAAATGTAATTCCCTAAAGATTTCAACAAATTTCAAAGGAATGTTATCATATTTTTCATGGAGCTTTTATTTGTTGGCTCTCGAAGGATAAGGTATAGACGGTTTAGGCTTAGGAGCAACAACGGGCTCTTCAATTGGAGCTTGAATTTGGATTACCGGAGGTCGAATGTTTTTGATACTCGGTTGCACCGTATCCTTTGTCAACCTCAGGTTCCAGTTCACAACCTTAGGATAGAAGAAGACGGTGGGTGAAATTAGGTGGTTCATCATAAGAACTGTGCCACGTTTCGGGTGTGAGTGCTTTTAAATTACCTCTGGGTTTAGCAACGGTGTTGCGAGGAAAGTGAACCCGAACCCGAAGTAGATAGCGGTATTCATTTTCATGAATTGCCCAAACATGTTCTTAAGCACGATGTTAGAATTTTATTAAAGTGGTCTTTTTGGTTTGCATGTTTTTCATTACCCGCTTCATTTCGCCATTTTTATGTAGTTTAGGATGAAATCATAGTCGTCAAACTTGTGGTTGAAGGTTGATAAGACGTATTTCCTTGATAATTTCCTCTATCTTGATTGTATCCTTGATTGTATCGGGTTTGATTATTTTGCACATTCGGTTGAGCAAAACCCGGTGGTTAAATTTGGTTAGCTACACTCTGAGGACGATAACCGGTATTTCCCTGATTGTAGTTTACTGCGGCTGCTGAAACATACCCTTGAATATTGTCTTGATAGCCCGAAAAAGTGTTGCCATCGGTGGCAGGACACTGTCGGTAACAATGAGCACCGCCACAAGTAACACAAGATTCCTCAACAGCTTTTACGGAGGCTGGAGTTGTGGTTGCTTGATGTTGTTTCATCATAGCGGTCATGGCACTAGTCACATCACTAGTTTGTTGAGTTACTGCATCGGTAAGTTTGGCCATCTCTGAAGAGTTAAATTCACTTGTATTAACTTGAGTAACAATCGGTTGTTTCTTGAATTATGAACTTTTGATTTGTTTTCGATAATTTTCAAAGCATCTTGAAGCATACTTTCCAAAATATTTCCACCGGCGGCAGAATTCAACGAATCTTGATCAGATGGGTTTAAACCATTGTAGAAGGTATCAAGTTGATGCAATTCGGTAAAACCTTGATGAGGGCATGCTCAAAGGAGATCCTTAAAACGGTCCCATGCCTCACTAAACGTTTCCTCAAATTTTTGATTAAAATTTGAAATTTCATTTCGGAGATTTGTTATTTTTGAGAGGGGAAAGAAATGGTTAATAAACCTGGACACAAGATCATCCCAAGTGAGAATAGAACGAGAAGGTTCTTTGTCTAGCCAAATCCGGGCTGGACCATCGATAGAAAATGGAAAAAACATAAGCTTAATCGATGTCTCGGGCACATCTTTGTATTTAACGTAGAAGTAATCTTGTTAAAATATCGAATATGAGCATGAGGATCTTGTTTTTCAAAACTGAACAATTGTTTTGAAGTTACAAGTTTGATTAGACTATGCTTGAGCTCGAAATGCTCAGCGGGAATCGGTGGTACTACGATTGCCTCCGCATAACCCTCGGTGGGTGCACGGAATAATTCCTCCATATTACGTTGATCGGCCATCGTAACTACGGGAGTCTCCCCAAGAGCGAACGGTTCGACTCTTTGTTTTGAACGTCTACGATTACGACGTTTTGGATTCGTAGAAGTAGGATTTGTAGAAGGTTCACCAACGAATTTTGAAGATGAACGAGTTTGCATACACTATGCAAAAGAATTAAACAATTTGAGATTGAGAAGATTATTTTTGGATTTTTTTTTTAAATTTATTTTAAACAAAGAGAAAATATTTTTGGTTCTGATATAATCAAATGTTCACGGTAGCTCTCTAAAAATACGCACAAGAAAGCGGAGGAGCTGGTAAGCGCGAGGCGCTATTTAGAATAACCCTTCTCCTTTTGGGTGATGTTCTTAGGATCAAACTAGCCTTGAACTTCCCTTATAGTTTGTATTTTCAAACGTGAGCCGATTTAACAATTAACGTTCTCGGATTTTTTTTTTTTTGAGTTAAGTACATTTTTGGTCCTCGTGGTTTGGTGTGTTTTTCACTTTTGGTCCGAAATTCAAAAAATGTTTAGTTTTGGTCCAAAAGACATAGTTTCGTTCCACTTTTAGTCCAAAAGACATAGTTTCGTTACACTTTTGGTCCAAAAGA
>BQNB010010716.1:35762-52052 GCA_026074375.1 Tanacetum coccineum
AATCTAATATTCTCTCTTTCTTCTTTCTACTTTTCTTTCTTTTCTTCTTTCTTATTTAGGTTCATAAGAGCTTATTGGGTATGCTTATTAGTTGTGATATGGGTTAAAGTTTTGGGATAACAATGTGAAATTGTATTTGTTATAATTGTAACACCCCTCTCTGATGAAAGGCATCACTTCATAATCATGGTGTCATATCAAAGCACAAAAGGCATAAAACATAACTGATAACGTAACAAGGTGGAAAGCCGGAAACAAACATCGGCTCCCATTATGAAGTTTAACATGCATAAACGTAAAGGAAGTTTAAAGGACGAAACATGTGTCCAAAACATAAGTCTGCAAGAGTCAATGATAATAGAGTGGAAGCTAAAGGGTCTCTTCCTAAGCACAATCTCTCATGCCCAACTCCCTCTAGTTACCTGCCGTAAGAAACATGAAAAGAATACGGCTGAGCATAACGCTCAGTGAACGGATATAATGATAATGAAATAATAAACATAAGTCCTGGATAAGGAATATAAAGCAGCGGAAAGATTCATGAGTGTCATGAGGAACCTGGAGAAATATGTCATGAAGAATAGCAATGAACATGTAAAACATGGTTGTTAAGATGTAACGTATAATGGAATGTCATAGGTAGCATAACATAGCAATAAGGGTTTGCCCACGAGCTCATATAATCATACATAATAATAACGTGCATACATGCATAAAGTAGAGGGGATGCCTCAACATGTACTAGAGGGGTGACCTCTTATAATAAAATGGGTGGAGGGATCAACTCCAATGTGATGGGATGTAGAGCACACACCAACCAATCACCATGAAACGTATAAACATGTAAACTAGGATGCACCCATACGCCCCGAATAATAATGGCCAGACATGAAATAAAGTAACATGAAAAGGGACGCCGCGTGAAATCACTCTCAACGCGAAAGAGTCATGACACAGGTGCCTCAAGTGTCATGGTCATGGTACCTCCATAACTAGGTGGTAAGTCACATAAATCATGGTCATGCATATATATATATATAGCTCGGGCAGTGGGACATGAAATAAACATGGAATAAATCATGGCAAAACATAGAAATGGGGAAACATAGCAGTTCTGGGGAATGAATCATGAATAGAAAGAATGTCCTTACTGAAAGGACGGAATATCCGTACCTTAAGTCCAGCAAGTAATGAAAGAGGTGGTAAGAAGAATGGAAGCTACTCCTGCTTCACGTGATCTACATGTTAAAGAGCTTGTATAAGTTACTTGTGCATGATTTAAGTTTCTTTCCATTTTTAGTAACTTTCTATTTTTGGCAGCTTTCTATTCTTGGTAACTTTCCTTGATTGGTATGCTTGTATGTTTCTTTGATCATTGTATTCCATGATTAGTATCTTTCTTGATTAGCACATTCCATGATTAGCACATTCCATGATTAATATCTTTCTTGATTAGTATATTCCATGATTAACATATTCCCATGATGTAGTATCATGTTATACAAGGTACTTTTCCAAAAATATAAACTTTCCTTAATTATCAGTATCCATATATAGCAGTTTCTATAATAGCAGGTTCCGATAAATAGCAGTTTCCATAAATACATTTTCCATAAATAGCAGGTTTTCCTTAAAGTAGCAGGTTTCCATAAATAGCAGGTTTCCATAAATAGCAGGTTTCCGTAAATAGCAGGTTTCCGTAAATAGCATATTCATCATTTTAGGTCCTATAAAGTATTTTGAATAATTTAGGAACTTAACATATCAATTTGTAAGGTTTTTAAGTTTTAATAATGACGACTCCCGAATTTTAGGTTTTAACATGCGAAAATCAACAACTTACAAGGGTGTAAAGTGTAAATTTCAAAGTTTCATATTTTATTCAGCTTATAGACCTCCATTTTCTTTATTACAAGTCAAATCCACAATTTACATGATTACATATTTAGTCCTTTTATATATTTAATAATAAGAACAATATCTTTAATTATCCAAAATTACACAACAAGTCCTCATGGGTTTAAATATGATAAATTCAGATCTTATACAATAATTATTGACCAGACCTTACACTTTCCAGAATTTACAAGTTTAGTCCCTTTATTTTATTTAATTAATTTCTAATTACATAATATGCATAATTAATCACTTTTAATCCAAAATAATATCAAAATGCTTTTCTTACCCCAAACATATTGTTCTCCAGATAAAAAATTAAATTAACATGTCCTTAAACAGTCCCCTACATTAGATTTCAGAATTACAAAACAAGTCCATGTATTTTAAATACACAAATGGGTAAGCAATTAAGATGCATCAAACCCGAATTAATTTTACCCAAAATTACATATTTTTAATACATTCATTAGCATGCATTGGACCTGGGAAAAAATAATAAAAACCCTAACTCCTAATTCATTTCAATTTATTTCTTCATTCCTTTCAAAATTCAATATCGTCAAGAATTTAAAATTCCACAATATTATAATCTAAATCTTTTATAATTAACAATTTTTTCTAACAATTATCTGGTTCATACATATATATAAAAGTCATAAAAATTAAAAATCGAAAGTATAAATTTATTAGAGCCGAATAGAATACCTTGTCAATTATTTAGGGTATATATATCATGTTTAAGGCTTAATAAATCAAAATAACATGCATGGTAATTTTTCTATGAACATATCAGATCTATAAATATGTAAAATGATTATAAAAATACCTGAATAATTATGGATGATTTATGGAATTATATGAAGGATTTCGAGTCAATTGCCACCATAAATCAAGATCAAGCCTTCAACCAATGAACCAATAATTTTCTTAGCTCCCTTGTACTCCCAAGAACCCTATAAAATTCGTCCCTTGCTGTGAAAAATTGAGCCTCCACTTTAATTGTTTAGTTTTGGAAAAGTTTTTAAGATATTTACAAATGAAAATAATGTATGAAAAAAAGATATACAGTAATATGCCGAGTTTTTAGTATTTTTAAAGTATAAAATCATATTTATTTGCCTAAAATATTTTCATAATTTCCCAATTTATTTTCTATTTTTAATGTATTATATAAGTAAGTAACTATATTAATTTCAGCAAAATGCATATATATACTAAATAATTATTTTTCTTGCAAAATATAAGCTATTTTAATCTTATAGTAGAATTTATTACATGTCACATGATTACTTTTAATTTAAAACAACTTGATTGAATTTTATTCATTCTTTTAATTAGATTTTTTGACATTAGGCATTTTGTAATTTTGCACGTGTTCTGATTTTGGTTGTTATATTTAGTGTTCCCGTGTATTCGTAGTATTCATGAATTTTAAATTTTCATGTGATGCTTTGTCGTGAATTAATTATCATACGTTTTACTTGTCGAGATATACTATTATATTAAAATTTTAAATTTCATGGTATTTTCATGTGGGTTTTACAACTCTCCCCCTCTTAAAAGAATAATTCGTCCTCGAATTAGAAACATGATACGACTGAAAAGAAGAATGGTTCCTCCAAGAAATCTTGACAAAAAGATATCGTCTTATTCCTCATGACTATGTCTTGACAATTTAGAATAGATTCCGGTTCATTAAGGTGAGATTAAGTTCCTCAAGAATCTAACGTTTGTATAAGAGAAAACGTAATGATGATACTCGAGACTTCTGAACAAAACGCGTGAAAAACATCATGAACTTGTATAGCTAGGAGTTAACGTCAAAAGAATAAGAAATCTCACGACGTCATTCGAGAGAATTTCGAATGGCCCTGATTGAAACAAAACTTGTCGTGATCCAAAAACGTCCGTTCCTCCACTCGTAGCGATACTTTTGTCAAGGAAACAAGATACTTGGCTGTAAATTTTAATGGTCTACTAAGCTTGTTGGTATAACCTTCCTGACGAGCATGAGTTTCCAGAATACGAAACGTGAAACGTGGATCCTTATCGGATACAATCGCTGACGGCGTACCGTGTAGTCGCACGATCTCCTGCTGGAATATTCTTGCAATTTTATTTACAAATAATCTTGACAATTGGAAGAAATGAACAGATTGTTCGAAAAATAATAAAGAAACATTTGGCTCTATGATCGTAACAGTGTCACATGACTGCCCATAGAATAGTATCTCCAAAACTTGGGTGGGAAAAACCAACAATTTCTAGTTTCAGACATGATATGATGCTCATCTTTTAGGGCTTTAGCTGACGTGAAACATAGGAAAATTCTTTCCCCATGCTGCATGAGTGTAATCATTTATTTTTCCCATATTAAGGAATCATTTCTGAAAATATGAAATCCATCTGAATCAGATGGAAGAGTAAGAATAGGCGTGGAAATTAAACGTTGCTTACGTTCTTCAAAGATCTTCTCTTGCTCTCCGATCCATACAACTTCTCATCCTTTCGCGTAAGTTTAGTCAAGGGTAAGGCCAACCGTGAGAAACCTTCAAAAACTCTATGATAATGATCAGCTAACTCCAGAAAACTACGTGTTTTGGTCTCAGACGTCGGTCATGGCCATTTGATGACAGCCTTAACTTTCGCCAGATCCATAGTAATTCCTTCTGCTGGAACAACATGACCTAGGAGTACCACTTTACTCAACCAGAACTTGCACTTAGAAAACTTGGCATACAATTTCTCTTGCCGTAAAATATGTATAACAGTGCAAAGTTGGTCCTCGTGTTCCTTATTAGATTTGGAGAAGATCAGAATGTCATCAATGAGCACGATGACGAACTTGTCTAAGAATTTATGAAAATTCGATTTATCGACTCCATAAATACCGCTGAAACATGGGTAAGATCAAGAATTTATAAAGACCATAATGTGTGTGAAATGCAGTCTTGGAAACATCCTGCTCTTTTACTCATAAATGATGATAACCAGGTCGTAATTCAATCTTGGAAAAGTGCTTAGCACCCTAGAATTGATCAAATAATTATCGAGACGTGAGGGGAAAATAACGATGACGGATGATGATCTTGTTCAATTTACGGTAGTCGATTATAATCTCATGCTACCGTCCTTCTTCTTGACAAACAGAACTGATGCGTCCCATGGTGATACATTTGGGCGAATAAAACCTTGTCCTAACAACTCTTGCAACTTTATCCTTTAACTCCTACTACTTAACTGGGGATATGCGATAAGGAGTTTCTGCAATAGGCTTTGCTCCGGAAGCAACTCAATGTCGTACTCGACGTCGCGGATAGAAGATATTCCTGGAAGTTCTTCTGGAAACACATCCGGAATTCAGAATTAATTGGCTGATCATGAATAGAAGAAACGCGACATGAATAGAAGGAACGTGAGAAGTCGTGTCATGAATGGTAGTTAGAAAACTTTCGCAGCCATGAGATAGTAAGGTACGTGTTTGTAAAGTAGAAATGAATTTTATATAACAGAAATGATTTTCTCATACTTTCCCGGTCGGAAACCATGATAGATGAATTCAAAAGTATGAATATCACATGAACATAATACGATATGAGTGATAGCTAAATGTAACGAGGTGCGCCTTTACACAGTCTATACTTACAATCACTTGAAATACGCACATATTTAGAGAAAGTGCGTTAATAGGGCGGATCTTGTCATCAACAGTAGATGAAGACCTCAATATACATGGATATTACGAGCGTAGTTTTTCATAGGCGTGGATATACATGATACATGGTCGGGAAATGTAGGTGTCGTTGTGATACATGAGATAAACGTGGTAGATGTAATGGAATGCGTCATAACCGTATTAGTTAAAACAAACACTGCAGTTCCAAGATAAGTGATGTGTCAGTGATGGTACCTGAGATATTAGTGGTCTGATTCTGCGTAATTGCAAAGACACGGCTGGATGTATCTGGTTTCCTTGTCAGCGTGACCAGATGTACTTGCCGCAGTGTCCTTCTTGCCATCTTGCTGGAGGTGGCCAGTCTGGCCATACTTGAAGCAATTTCTGGCAGCATGACGACACTCTCCTGAGTCTCTACTGCCACATTTGACATAAACAGGATGATACAACTCTTAGGGAATACCTTGGATTACTGGGAATCTGATTTAGGAGATATACATGAGACCTGAGTCTTGAGAAGTAAAGGAAAATAAACTTATAATTTTAAGTCAAAGTATCAGAATCAACAGGTCGGTTGGACTGCTGACTCTTGTTCCTTTGGTCGCGTCCATTACCGGAGTTCTTGTTATCGTCTCGATGCTAGAATCGTGTTACCAAGCGGGTGAAGACTGGAAGAATTTTAAAAGAAACTTGTCGTTATTCCCAAATTATTGGTTGGGGATAGATTTGTGAAAACTCCAACGGAATTTCTTAGTCTGCTCATAGGCCTTCCACCAATCTAAGTCGTCGCCTTCAAACTTATACACAGCCAACCTTGTCTTGAAAACATTAAAATCTCCTCTAAGTGAGATATCCGATTCTCTGCGTCTTTAGGAGCTGCCGCATTATCGAATGAATGGGGATTTTGCTTGTTAAAGCGTTCAAGCCACGTGTGGATAGTGACTGGTGGAGAATTTTCACCTAAATCATTAGACGGTCCAATACCATCCCGGAATTCTTCGCGAATCTATTCACGAATCTGAGGGAGCATGGCTTGTACGGCTGCTTGAATGGCCGTAGTGAGTTCAATATCGGTACGAGGGATAGCCATCTAATATTATCGAAGGTAAGATAACAATTTAAACGGTTTGAGGGTCAAAATGTGAAAAGAATGCTTATTGATCATGGAATAACCTAGTGTCTACCCAATCCTCACAGGTCATGATTTAGAGCCTACAGGTCGAAACCTTGGCTCTGATACCATAATTGTAACGCCCCTCTACGAGAAGGAGGCCGAAACATCATAATCATGGTGTCATATCAAAGCACAATAAAGGCATACAAACCTACAAGCGGGAAACCGGAATCAAACATCGGTCCCCTTCATAAAATAACTGTACATAACTGAAAAGAAAGTAATCTAAAGGTAGCTCTCATCCTAAGCTTAACCCTTTTTGCCCAAATCCCATCGCCATGTACCTGCCGTAAGAAACATGAAAAGAAATACGGCTGAGCATAATTGCTCAGTGAACGGATAAAATGATACAGTAAGATAGGTATAAATCATGAATAAATAAACATGAAGCAGCGGAATATGAATCGTCAGTGTCATGAGAGAATCTGTAAGATAAGTCATGAGAGAAAAGTAACATAGGAAAACATAATTAACATGGGTACAAGATGTCGTATGATATCATATGTGTTGTGGAGAAATTGAAGGGTACATCATGGGGAAACTTTTCTAAACCTTTTCGAGTATGCTTCTTGGTGGACTAAACTCCCCATCAAAGATGATCAAATTTGCACTCTAAGGCACACATTTGTTTTTCCGAGACCTTTCTTCTCGAACACTTCTTTAATCATCCATCGCCTTGGAAGCTCCCAGGAGTTCCAAATATATTTAATAATCAACATATACTTTTTTTATTACTACTCAAATTCAGAAATGCATGCCAAATAGAATCATTTTTGTAGTCTTCTTTCAACAAATACTCCGCTAGGGGCGATTGTACCACATGCCCTCCAGATTGTTTCAACCATACAAGACTTTTTCACTTTGATATGGCATAATGTTCTGATAATTTTTGTCATAAAAATGCTTTAACATAAAAATCACTAGCATGCAATAATCCATGCATTTTAAAATGTTGTAATGAAATACCTCAACATCACATAGCTCTACTAGATATCTTTTAGATCCGCATATTAATTATATTGTCACAGTTGCCAGACTTATACAATAGTATAAAAATAAACGTTATTGGATCCACCACCACATGTGAACATGTATCTGCATGATCATTTCCAAGTCTTTGAAAAATATATGTGTACCAAAACCACGAAAAAGAAATAATGACAATATTAGTAAATGAAATTTGGGAACAAAAATCAATACAGTAATAGAAGAGTAATAGATCATGAATAAATAAACATGAAGACACGGAATATGAATCGTTATATTGTCAGTAGAGAATCTGTAAGAAATCCATATACGAGAGCCAAGTAACATAATGAAAACAGTGATGAACAGGGGAACAAGCGAATGTTCCGTGTGATATCATATGTTTGTGGGAAACCTGAAGGGTAATTCATAGGAAAAACTATGAACAAGCAAAGACATTAATTTAAGGTAAACATAGGAAAAGAACATTTCTGTAAATCATAAAGTCATAGGAATATAGAGTAAGTGACTATTCCCTTGGAGCGCACTTAACTGGCTATCTCTCTCTCTCCTCTCTCTCTATGAGAGCCTTGGGCGTCATAAAAGCAAATCTCTATTCACATATCTTATTAAAATGTCAGGACAGTATTATTTCTCATTCTAATGCCTCCTCGTGGAACATGAGCTATATCTTGCTAATAAATTAAAAGAAAATGATATATCCAGTAATGTATGACTAACGAGAAACATCAATGATCATATGTCACTTAAATAAGGTACTTCGGGATCAAGAATGTCTTTATCATCTTTCAGAGGTCGAAAAAGGTATTTTTTTACATCAAGTGACCTCACCGCTATTGGATTGCTTAGTGAATGTGCTTTATCCATATTAAACTTTTTCTAAACCTTTTCCGTGTATGCTTCTTGGTGGACTAGAACTCCATTATCAAGATGTTCAATTTGCAATCCAAGGCAACACTTTGTTTATCCGAGACCTTTCTTCTCGAACACTTCTTTAATCATTCCATCACCTTTGGAAGCTCCCCAGGAGTTCCAATTATATTTAAGTAATCAACATATACTTTTTTATTACGTACTCAGATTCAGAAAATGCATGCGCAAATAGAATCATTTTTGTAGCCTTCTTTAAACAAATACTCGCTAAGGCAATTGTACCACATGCCTCTATATTGTTTTAACCCATACAAGGACTTATTCAACTTGATTGCATATTGCTCCTAATAATTTTTCTCATATGCTTTAAGCATTAAAAATCACTAGCACGCTCCATGCATTTCATATGTTGTAACAAAATCTCAACATCACATAAGCTCTACTCATATATCTAGACTTATACAATATTAAAATATGTTATTGGATCCACCATATGTAACATTATCTTCTGCAATATCTTTCCAAGTCTTTGAGAAAATATACGTGCGCCATCACTTGTAACTTATGCATAATTTAATTTCGCTTTCTCATAAAGACCGATGCATATTAATAAGTTTTACATATTCTTATATATGGACTTCAAGTCCTAGTAACCATGTCTCGTTAAAAGATAATTCAATATTTCATTAGTTCTTTGCGTCTTTATATATTTTGGTAACTTATTTATACATTTGCACTTCGTGCAAGTATGCTTTCATGATCCTTACCTTAATTATAACGCTATCTTATTTATTTATATAATCATTACCATGCCCATTGTCATATATAATAGTACTATCGATGTCGATTCAATACTTTTCGATTCCACACATTACTGGACATTATATTATAACATGTATATTTATTGAGATCTTATAGTTTTTCACCAACTCGGGTTTCCAAGAACTTTCGTGTCTAGTGTCCTTTTAGGAGACTATTATAGGGGTCTTTATTACCTCGATTCGACCATCCTGATTGATTGTACAAATATGGGCACGATCAGGCTTCAAAGAGATCGAAGAGTTCTTGCGATGGTTGTTGGGTTGCCAAGTCTTGGATAACCTGTGTCAACACAAATGGGAACACTACGTTAAGTGAAGCGCAGGGGTGTCCATGCGAATCACCTCCGGTGTGAGAGTAAGTATGTGCTTTGTAGAGTAAAGTAAGGTAAAATAAGTGTGTATGAAAAGTGTTAGTCATACCTGGAGACCTGACCATCTATTTAAAGGTGTGAAAATAGGATGGACGAGGCCTAGCACAAAAACCGATGAACGTGGGGGTGTCCCACGATTTAAGGGGTGATTGCAAGAACTGTGTACCACGATCTCTACCTTGGCTGGAAAGCCTTGGCAGAGAGGGAGAACGTGGGTTTTGACTTAGCCAGACCTTTGCCCTAGTTTCGTCGAATACCTCCCACGAAGGGTGTAGGCCTTCGCGTGGCGGATTCCCATACTGGTAATCATCCCGAAGATGATTTTACGCCACTCGAAACTATTCGAAGATCTTATAATGTAATTAAGGAGAGGATCCTATTCGAGCTCGAATGGGAGACCTTCGAACTGGAGAGGGAGGGTACGTCATCAAGCCCCCAGTCGAATGTCATGTATGCATCTATGGATGCATTGCTTTCTACTCAATCAGAAAATTACTCCAATGCCATATTAAATGTCCAAGCACAAGTGCTGTTTGCATTAAATGCCACTCTCCGCTTTACGAGGAGTTAGTTAAGAAAAGTCTTCCTTGAGAAATGTGCGCGTATTACTTTAGAATTAAATTTAAATTTCAAAATTTTTTCAACCTTCCTGGACACGCGTACGACCCGATTTGATTCAACCTTCGTCATTAAATAAACTACTACCACGACTTTGCATATTACTGCCTCCCGTTACCCTCTTCAATTCCGCTTATAAGTCATCCTTTCATAAGGTAATTGCTTCTTTTCTTGTTCTTTCATGGATTCTAAATTCGTCATTTCTACCCAAACGTGCACCTTATCAAAAGAACAACTTGATCAATTCCATTGCGATTATGATATTCCTCGGCATATCAGGGTTATTCTTCCCAAAAAGTATGAGACCATTTATGATGCCCCTTTAGGTTTTGTTGGTCTGTATACTCATCACTTCTCCCTTTCCAACTTAAGACTCCCTATTCCTTTATTCATATGCGATGTGTTGGACTACTTCAAAGTACACATATCCCGTTTTAATCCCTTCGGTATGATAAAGCTGACGACTTTTGCCGTAATGTGCAAGGCTTACGGTGGCGAACCTTCTGTCTACCTCCTTCGGTCTTTCCTAAACCTTGGTCGCGCTGGTGACTGGCTAACCCTTTCAAATAGAGGTGGTGCTGATGTGCCCAAAGCCTTGATAAAACCCGTAACTCATCTTGAGAATTGGAAAGGTAGTTTCTTCTATATAGAGAACAAGATAATCCCTTCCAAATACCTGGAACTTCTTCTTGAAGATAATAAGCTGGACAAAAAATCCTTTAAAGATAAGATTCCTGTGCAACCTCAAACTGACCCTTTGTATACCCAAATCTCCACTTATCCTTGTGTCGATCAAACCTTTTCGGACCCCATACTTTATCTTGCAGGTCTAAAGACCTCATGGGAATATAGAGCCTGGTAAAAGAGCCTCTGTATATCTATCAATCGTGGACAGGGTACGGGTTAGTTTGTTACGTAATGTGTGACTTGACCTACTTTGTCTTGTAACTTATGTCGTAATGTTTTGTGTTTTGTAGAAATGGATTTCAGGAGCTTTATGATCCAAGGAGTTGATGACGAGTTCAACTTCCTTCCCGAGGGAGGCTTCGATGACAATCAAGGTTCTTTCTCTGCGAACTCTGTGAACAACGAAACTCCTATCATTGATGTGGAGCCCATATCTGTTGTGCTCCCTGCAAATGTTGCTGATAATATCATTGATTCCAATAACACTTCTTCTGATGATGAGTTACCTCCAGTGCATCCCCCCACATCTTCTCTCCCTGCGGTGGGTGAGAAGTCGAAAGCTGCGAGGAAAAGGAAACTTGATGTTGATGCCATTCGAGAGGGTTCTCACCGCAGGGCTCGAAGGGCTCCTGTTCAGACGAGTAAAGTTGCTGGCGGTGCCTCAACTCCTCTTGATGTTGATAGTGATCCTGATATACATGGTAAATTTGAACCTGTGTATGGGGTATTTGTACCTTCGTTGACCAATTTACTAATGTCCTTTCCTTTTCTTCTTGTTGCTTTTATACAGAGTTTCCTTCTACCGGGGAATTGAAGGATGCCACTAATTGGCACTGGGTTGTTGCTCATGTCACTCCTCCCTCTTAGAAGCAGCATTTGAGAGATATTAGCATAAAACAGCTCTGCGATATACATGATAGAGCCTACATGCGTCAAGTTGTTTTAGACAATATGTTGAACAGTAGGACTCGGGAGCTCATTTCTGCATTGCATAAAGCCAGGGCATCCTGCGATGCCATTCGAGAGAGAAAGGTCAAGAGGGATAAGGCCTATGCTGAGCTTGAAAAGAAATGCAATGAAGCCCTTCAAGATTTAGATAAAAATCCTCTTGTTTCTGACATGCGTTCTGAAATTGAGACTTTACAGGGTCAGGTGAATGGTCTTCACAATGAGTATGGCAGGCTGCTACTTGAAGAGAGGAAATGGGCTAATTACGAGCAGACTCTGTCCCTTCTTCACGCCAAAGTCAAAGGTCTCGAGCCCGAAAGGAAGAGACTCAAGGCTTCTGAAATCCAAGTGTTGCAGGAGATTAATAGCTTGAGGCAGGATAAGGCTGTCGTAGTATCAAAAGTTGTTCCTGACGCATCAATGAAACTTGTTCATAGTGATGAGATGGGTGTCCTTGTTGTTAGGCTTGTTAGGTCAGCTATCATTCATGGTAGATGCACGGCATTCGAAGAAGTAGCCAAGTTGAAGGAGCCTTTTGTTCTTGAGAAGATGCACGGCTATCGTACATCTTCGAAAGATGAGTATGATCGAGCTGGAGAAGATATGGCCAATGCTTCCTACCCCTTCTTGTCTGAGTTTACTTCAAATCCTTATGCTTCTGTGGAGCAGTTATTGTCAATTAAGCCTCGATCACTTCGATCTTCGAAGGCTCCTTGAAATTTACCCGTGTAGGCTTTGTTTTCAACTATCCGGGTGGTTTGTACCCGTGACTTTTTTGAACGGCTATCAATTGTTGACCAGTTTATGAACGTTTGGTATTTGTATTGGGCTCAGGTGTGGCCTGTGAGTTCTTGCTTTTTGTTAGCATGATTGAACAAATGTTTGTTTTTGGATAGGGGGTTGCAACCCGCCTTATTTTTCGCGTATGAAGGTTGATGAAATCAAATAACGTCTATTAACCCATTTTGTATAGTTATTGCAAAGAATTGTTACTTAATCGTTTTATATTTGGAGAATGAGAGATCAGTATGCGATGAGTAATTGGCATGCTCAAAGTTAGCTAAGTAAGGGTCGCGTATCTAGAGCTTAATAAAGATATTATAAGATTACTATCTGAAGACACAAACGCCGTCATTCCATCAAAGGAAAATACGCATATATGTGCCTGCAGTCAGTTAACCAAAGGACCACAAAGAAATAAAGATCTATACGCCGTATCAGAGAGAACCAATACGCCGTATTCAAGTGATTGTAGAATCAATCTGATAATATTCTAGAATATATCAAGCTGTGCCCCCCCCCCCCCCCCCCCCCCCACCCCCCCCCCCCCCCTCCCCCCCCCCCCCCCCCCCCGCCCCCCCCCGGAGTCCCTACTGTCAAGGAAAAAGTCCTCAATAACGCCGTATCCACTACCTGGGATACGCCATTATCCTTCGACTTCTTGACCCTTAAATATAGAAAATCAAAAAACAAGTTTTCGTGTGCTATAAATCATATTCTGAATACTGATAATCCACCAAAAAGTCGATTTTCAAAGAGATAAGGGCAGGAAGAGGTCGTGGCTAATGTTATCAATCTCCATAGGAGGCTCAAACATTATGTTTTTTTTTCATAAATGTATGTTTTTTCTAAAGTTACATTATAAAGTATTATCGAAATCATATGAAAAGAATAGATTCATATCTTTTATATATTATATGAACTTGAGGATAATTAGTAAAAAAAATTGATTTACTTGTTTTCTAACAGACATTGTGAGCCGACTAATCCCAGCAAAACTACTCTTTTAGGTAGCCCGAAGTCGACTCAAGTGAACCTCCGAGGCCACAAGGATTAATTTTCTACTCGTTATATTCGAACCATTGATCTCCACTTTGAAAGGCTGGTATTCTTACTGTTGAGTATGCATTTGATATTGTATATGTTTTATGATTATAGTTGCATTATTGTGTCAACTATACTTAAGATTCATGGTCATACTTTGTGCTAAAACATGTAAAAATTTAGCTTCATAGTCGAATTTAAAAGCATCAAGTTAAGTTATCAAAAACATCAATTAATTATAGAATATAGAAAACAAAAAAAAAACTCAAATAAGTATTATATTTCGTGCATACAATATGTAAAACCCACATGAAAATACCATGAAATTTAAAATTTTAAATAAATAGTAAATCACGACAAGTAAACGTATGTAATTAATATCACGACAAGTCAACACATGAAATTTAAAATTCATGAATACACGAATACACGGGAACACTAAATATAAAACCTAAAATCAGAACAAGTGCAAAATTACCAAAATGCCCCTAATGTCAGAAAATCTAATAAAAGCATGAATAAAATTCAATCAAGTGTTATAAATTATAAAGTACATCATGTGACAAGTATAAAATTTATATAAGATTAAAATATCTTATATTATGCAAGAAAAATAATTATTTCTTATATTTATGCATTTTGCTGAAATTAATATAAGTTAATTACTTATATTATACAATTAAAATATAAAATAAAATAGGGAAATTATGAAATATTTTAGGCAAAATAAAATATGATTTTATACTTTAAAAATACCCAAAAACTCGGCATATTAGCTGTATATCTTTTTATATACATTATTTTCATTTGTAAATATCTTAAAAACCATTTCCAAAACCCTAAACAATTAAAGTGGCGGCTCCAAAATTTTTCACAGCAAGGGACGAATTTTCTAGGGTTCTTGGGAGTACAAGGGAGCTAAGAAAATTATTGGTGCATTGGTTTGAAGCTTGATTTGATTTATGGTGCTCAATTGACTCGAAAATCCTTCATAAATTCATAAAATCATCCATAATTATTCAAGGTATTTTTATAACTCATTTTACATTATATAGATCTGATATGTTCATAAGAAAAATTACCATGCATGTTATTTTGATTTATTAAGCTTAAACATGATCTAAACCCTAAATAATTGCAAGAATTATATTCGGCTCTAAATAAATTTATACTTTCGATTTTATAATTTTTATGACTTTTATATATCATGTATGAACCAGATAAATTGTTAGAAAAATTGTATAAAAGATTTAGATAATTATTGTGGAATTTTCAATTCTTGCCGATTTTGAATTATGAAGGAAATGAAGAAATAAATTGGAAAATGAATTAGGGTTAGGGTTTTTATATTTTTCCCAGGTCCAATGCATGCTAATGAATGTATAAAAATTATGTAATTATTGGGGGAAAATTTAATTCGGGTTTTATGCATTTAATTGCTTACCAATTTGTGTATTTAAAATACAAGGACTTGTTTTGTAATTTCTGAAACTATGGGGACTGTTTAAGACATGTTAATATAATTTTTATAATCTGAGAAAAATAAGTTTGGGGGTAGAAAATGTCATTTTGATATTATTTTGGATTAAAAGTGATTAATTATGCATATTATGTAATTAGAAATTAATTAAATAAAATAAAGGGACTAAACTTGTAAATTCTGGAAAGTGTAAGGTCTGGTCAATAATTATTGTATAAGATCTGAATTTATCATATTTAAACCCATGAGGACTTGTTGTGTAATTTTGGATAATTAAAGATATTGTTTAATTAATTAAATAAATAAAAGGACTAAATATGTAAATCATGTAAAATTGAGGATTTGACTTGTAAATACAGAAAATGGAAGGTATAAGCTGAATAAAATATGAAACTTTGATATTTACACTTTACACCTTGTAAGTTGTTGATTTTGCATGTTAAACCCTAAAATACGGGAAGTTGTCATATTAAACTCTAAACTTACAAAATTAATATGTTAAGTTCCTAAATTATTCAAAATACTTTATAGGACCTAAAATGATGAATATGCTATTTATGGAAACCTGCTATTTATGGAAACCTGCTATTTATGGAAACTTGCTAAATAAGGAAAGTTCTATTTTTGGAAAGTACCTAGTATAACAAGATACTAATCATGGAATATGTTAATCATGGAATATACTAATCAAGAAAGACATTAATCATAGAATGTGCTAATCATGGAATGTGCTAATCAAGAAATATACTAATCATGGAATGTGCTAATCAAGGAATTATACGAATTATAGAAAGTTACTAAAAATAGAAAGTTACTAAAAAAAATGGAAGTAACCTTAATCATGAACCAGTAACTTATACATGTCCTTTAACATGTAGATCACGTGAAGCAAGAGTAGTTTCATCTTTCTTACCCATCTCTTTCATCTCTTT
>BQNB010010716.1:53600-83260 GCA_026074375.1 Tanacetum coccineum
AAGCTCTGCCATCTCAGCTTGTTGCATCTGGGAGCGAGTCTCATTTACCTGGTGCTGTGTCTAAATAAGAGTACCCTACAACTATAGTTGTGTCTGATGTGCACGGAGCTGGGACTCATGTGCATAACCTGCTCACGGTGTGTCTGAAGCTCATAATGAACCGCCTGACTCGATCCTATCGCATGAGCCCAAGCCTCTCGGGAAGCATAGGCCTCCTCCTCCACAATCCATACTGTCTCCTGGAGAGTCATCCTATCCCCCATAAGTAAGTCGACCCGCTGCGAGTCCATAGTGACTCGTTATGATATGCGAGTCCTACTATCTTGAGCATCCTCTAAGAGAGCATATAAGTCCTGCGTATCATGCTCATGGAGCTCAGCAAGCTCTGTAACCCTAGTATTTACCTCTCACACGGTCATAGGGGCTATCTCAGGAACTACCTCTGCTGGATCCACCCAAGTATCCCTAAAACCATACCCAACCGCTCTACTCCCTCGTCATCTCTCTTCAGCATCTAAGGTGCTGACAAGCCCATAGTCTACCCCTCGACCTCTGGTAGGTCTAGCAGTAGAACTCTCCTCGACCTCATACTTGGAGCCTAGAGGAAACAAGCACGTCCTCTTACGAGGTGGCTGCTCGAACTCGGGAACATCATCCCTACGGTCAATAGGTGGTGGTATGTATATACATGGTGGTAGTGGTGGTAGTGGAGGTGATGGTAATGCGACAGTAACTGCATCAACAAGGGCCTAAGTGGAGGCTATCCTGAGTGTCTAGATTTGGGTTGGACACCCAGATAATGGTAGTAATGGTGATGGCACAGGTGGTGGTGATGAATGTGTGTATGGAGCCGTGCACCTTGCAAGGCGCTCCCTTGCAGAGGGTGGTGATAGTGAGGTAAGTGGTGATGGTGGTGGAGTAGGCATGGCTAGAAGTCTCTCAACCTTTGCCTCTGGTGGAAGGGATATGGAAGCCTGAAGCTGGAAAATAATCCTAGCTCTAGTGGTAGTAATGTCAGTGGAGGGTAGTGGTATAACAGGCTCTGTTCCCTCGGGTGGGGAAACGAGCTCAACAGTAGGTACAATAATAGCAGAGTCGGTCGGAGCTAAGTGCTCCTCCTCCTCATCATCCTCCTCGTCTTCTTCGTCCTCATTCATATCATCGGCGTCATCCCCGGATGAGTCATCGTCATCATCATCTCCCTTGTTCATGGGATAGTCAACCGGACCATCCTCGGTCTCATCATCCTCATACTCCTCTGGATCCTCTTTTGGATCCGACTCAACAACATATCCTGGTGACTCAGCAGTAGGTGAATCAACAGGAGGTAATGGCTGCTCCTCAACCGGAAACTCATGCTCATCCTCCAATGGTATATACTCAGGGTATATAGGTTTTGGCACATAGTCAAGGTCATGTGGCTGTATGAACATAGGCTCACGCTCATCCTCTTCCTGTGGTACTGGTGGTGTCTGTGGCTCCTCGGAGTCAGGTATGTGATCCAGTAATGGTAGGGCTACCGGCTGTATAGGGAGTCTATCATATCCTAATACGATGACTCATGGAGAACCTCCTTCAGATATCTCATCATCGGCTCTCCAAAATACCCTCTTTGGCTCGGAGTCGGTGTAGATGGAAGTGTAGGTAACCGCAGATGATGCAAAAGACATGACTGCTATAAAAACAAAATAACTTATATAAGTATTACTTATAAGACTCTTATAGTAATATACATAGTATAATTTATATACGCGTATATCAATCATGCAAGCACTTAGTAAACTACTAATGCTAAAACAGTGTATGTCATGTAAGCATGTATGCTAGATTGCAAACAAGTAATGTATGTGTCCCGTGCAAACCCCCTTTGAAATTTGCAGTGTTTGAAAATGGTTATAGTCCAGACAAAACTTTTGACCTAGTTCTCTATAACATTGGCTCTAGATACTAATCTGTAACACCCCTAAATCTGGGTAGCAGCAGAATGTTGAATATCCGAGGGCGTTACTTCATAGATCAATAGCACAAGATATGAGAACGACCACTAAACGTGTCGTTTTAAAAAGATACATTGGATTAACAAAATACTTGTTCATTACATAAGCTCATGGCTTCAAATTGTTCGACAATAAAGGTAAAGATTTCGGTTTATAACAAATGTTCCCAAAATGTAATACGACCTAAATCTTTAGTATTGACTTTCTCCAAAAGTGACCCCCAATGTATCTGAGCACCTCGTGCCTTATTGACCTGAGAAAACATGCTTAAAACGTCAACATAAAGTTGGTGAATTCATAGGTTTATGTAAATCAATAGTAGGACCGCAAGATTTCCAAGTGTATGATTAAGCAACAGATGCAAACATCATAAAAAGTAATTACATTTTCCTAAGCTCATGACACTGAAGCTCGACATGTATGAATGCAATAAATTGCCAATAAATGCCCGTGAATGATGTTCTAACCCGCAACATCCCAAATCCGACATGGTATACGTTTGTTGTCCGGCAACCCGGCACAGTGAGCGCTACTCACCCAAACGGGGATGTCAATCCCAAATAGATCTATTTATAACATTCGCGCTCACAATCTAGTAATTAACAGTTCATGATAAAGGGCTCAGTGGGTTATCGCTACTTAGGCAAACACGTAATCATAGTATAAAATGTACACTTGCGTTCAATTTGTAAAACAAAGCATGTTCTCACCCCAAAGATGTAAATCATTTAAATAATTGTAAAACATGGGGCTATGAACTCACCTTAGTAAGTAGTCCTCTGAAAATGGTAATTATATCCAAGTATGGCAAATGAATCACACCGTCAAATACCTAAGTACATACGGCCAGTCTTAGTCTACAAGTTTAGGCTAACGACTTAATGCATAAACTACAATAAATTGCTAGTTTATATATACTGTTATCACTTGTGTGGTGGTGTACATGTTTATTGTATTTGTCTTGACTTGATGGCTCTTGGGAAGGTATACGATTACACACGTTCTAGTATATGTATAAACGTTATTAATAAATATTCGTATTTATTAAGTCGTGGTTTAACTCGTATAATATCCGAACAATATATAACTCGTACGATATGTTAAGTGGTTATTAAAATTACCTTTGTTCATGAAATACCCTTAGGTTTCTTATATTTACAAAAACAGTCCTTATGTTTATGAAATTATAGTATTTACACTTTAAACCCCTAGGTTTCCACATTTACACTTTTAGTCCTTCAACTTTACAACAAGTACACTTTAGGTCCTTATGTTCTCAAAACAGTCCCTTAAGTTTCAGAAGCTACAAAAACAGTCCCTAAAGCTTTATAAATCCAGTTTTGACTGTTTTAACCCTTAGGTTTGAAATTTGACACTTTTAGCCCCCTTAATTTGTAAAAATCGCATTTTAAACCCAATTAAGATCTAACAAGTGACAATAGGTTTTAATAACTCCAATAAGCTACATAAGCTGTTGTCAGCTTATAAATAAGCTCGGATGAGCTTATTTGAGCTTATTGGGCTTATTGAGCTCGTCAAGGCCCATTAAGCAAACAAAGGGTCCATTTAGGATTCTAAAAGTACATAAGCTCTTATTTGACTTATATAAGCTCATATGAAACTGTTTGGCTAGAAAATAAGCTCAGATGAGCTTATTTGAGCTTGTTGGGCTCGTGAGCCCAATAACTCTAGTCCGAATGGTACACAAAGGTTTCTCCTATGATTCCTCTTATTTTCTTATCTCATTAAGCATTTAAGATTACTATTAAGCTGTTTTTAGTGTATGGCTTATTCAATAAGCTAATAAGCTCGCTAATGGGCTTTTTGGGCACGATATGAGCCCGAATAGTATTTTAAGTGTTTGGGCTTGATCCATTTAGGTCCAATAACTTCCTAAGTCTATAATAAGTCTCATAAGCTGCATAAGCTCACCAATAAGCTGTCCAAGCTTATTCGTGGCTTATAGGCTCGTGTTTGGCCACGGTAATGGGCCGCCAAGCCCATCAAGGGTCCGGTTAGGTTTTTAAAGTACATGAGAGTCCATACAAGACCAATAAGCATATTAGGTCTCTTAATAAGCTCGTAGAGCTTATCAATAAGCTGTGGGCCCCCTTTACACCTGTTAACAGACCGTTGGGCTTGACGAGGCCCATTAGTGGTCCGTTTCGCTTAGTAATAACATAAGAATTTCGTTAATAGCCCTAGTAACCACAAATGAGTTCGATTAGCTTATATAAGAGTCGTGTAACACATGAAAACATCTAATGATGTCGTATACCCCTTCCCTAGCCACGCTATTTCATTTTCTTTAAAAGTTTACGTGTGGTTTCATATATTTCGAGTGTAAGAGTTTGTGCCTATATGGGTTTCCCTTTCTTGTGGTCAAATGAAAATGTTATGGACTTAGCTCGTTTTTAAATCATGTCCTACATTCCTGTGCACTTCCTAGCACCACATAAATCTTATATACGTGTTCATACGTACGTGTATCATGCATGGGTTGAACCATGCATGTTCACGCACACGTTACTTATTTAACACAAGTAAACGTGGTCCATAAAACTAGATAAGAAGAAAACAATTATAAAACAAAGTGTTTAGGCTTGTACGCGACTTACAAAAGGTCCTAAAGCTTTGTTACAAGTTAGGCAAGCAACCCGATTAGTGTACACACCCGTGTGTGCGTTAACCTAAGCTTCAAAGCTTTCAATACCCCTTGTGTGACCTTAGACGTGCTTAGGATGAATCCTTGAGTGCTTGGAATGAATTTAGGGTGCGTATGGGTTCGGTTATGTATGACCCGATTTGCAAAAGAGAGAAATGTATATGGTTTTGATTTAGAGAGTGTTCATGAGTTTCCAAGAGTGTTAAATGTCAATGTACATGGGTATATATATAGGCTTAGAGCTAGTTGGCTTTCCTAGTCTCAAAACTAACCAAACCGTGCCCTTTATTAGTGGTTTTAAGGATTCTAGTTACTCTCTAATGGTTTTGATAATACCTTACTAGTACATTCCTTAATTACATGATTTTGGTATAAGATTTACCTAAGATCTTGAAATATTAATATTTATGTATATATATGTATGTTGTGCCGTGGGTATCCAAGAGAGAAAGAGAGAAAAAGGTTATTATCCATTGTGTATTAGCTTATCTAGGGACATTAAGTACAAGTCTTAATTAAAACCTTGATGTAAAAGTACTTAGGAAGATTTCTAGTTGATTTAGCACATGTGACAAAAGGTTTATGGGTTTCATTTGTCAATAATCGGCCAACATGGGTTATCAACACAAAATATAATAAATTTTGTGTTTAGGGATTAAAAGTGGGTATTGGTTTGAGTCTAGGTAAGTTCATGTATTTCCGGGGTGTGTTTAAATGTATTTTATAGCGAAACATAAGCCTTTTACGTGACCAATAAAAATAAAACATGCAGATTTAATAATTATCTTCTTAATAATTATATAACACTTGTTTGACGTAAACCTTAATTTATTTGGTGACCGTTTACGTTAAATGATTATTTCTAGTCTACGCGATTTAGCTTAAAAGTTAAATTAAAAGTAAACGCGTATCGGACCAAAATAAATAGTGACGAATAATAGGAGTTGTAAAATGACCTGAAATTGAGAAGTGTTAATTCCACCCGTTAAAGAGCTTTGTCCTCAAAGCTTAAGACCTCCTGTGTGGGAAGACGAAGCCCGGTTTGTGAAAAGCTGTGGGTATTTCTGTTTGAACGAATCTTCACGTTCCCAGGTGAACTCAGGACCTCTCCTAGAGTTCCAGCGAACCTTAACCAATGGTATCCGGCTTCGCTTTAATCATTTGATCTCCCGTTCCATGATTTCAACGGGCTCTTCCACAAACTGGAGCTTATCGTCAACGTGAATTCCTTCCAACGACATGACTAATGGTTCGTCAGCGTAACATTTCTTCAGATTAGACACATGGAAAGTATGGTGAACTCTGCTCAACTCTTGAGGGAGTTCCAGCCTGTAGGCAACTTTCCCCACTTTGGCTAACACCTTGAAAGGTCCGACGTATCTCGGGTTCAACTTGCCCCGCTTACCGAATCGTACAACCCCTTTCCAAGGTGAGACCTTGAGCATAACCCTATCCCCAACTTCGAACTCCATCGGCTTTCGCTTCAAATCAGCGTAGCTCTTTTGTCGATCCTGAGCAGCTTGAATTCTCTGCTTGATCAGGACGATCTTCTCCGTTGTTTCTTGGATCAATTCCGGACCAGTCAGTTGAGCTTCTCCAACTTCGGCCCAGCACACAGGTGATCGACATTTTCAGCCATAAAGTGCCTCATAAGGTGCGGCCTTTATGCTAGCGTGATAACTGTTGTTATACGAAAATTCGGCTAATGGCAGATGCTTAACCCAGCCCTTTCCAAAATCGATCACGCAAGCACGTAGCATGTCCTCGAGAGTTTGAATAGTCCTTTCGCTTTGACCGTCGATTTCTGGATGATATGCAGTGCTCATACCCAGATTTATACCTAACGCTTTCTGAAATGATCTCTAGAAATTTGATGTGAACCTCCCGTCACGATCACATATGATTGAAATAGGTATTCCATGTCTTGCTACTATCATGTTCAGGTATAACCTTGCCAACTTGTCTAATGGATCATTCTCCTTTATTGGCAAGAAGTGAGTAGATTTTGTAAGTCGATCCACAATCACCCAGATGGTGTCAAAACCTTGTGACGACTTAGGAAGCTTGGTGATAAAATCCATCATGATATTATCCTACTTCCACTTGGGTATTGCTGGTTGCACTAACAATCCCGATGGCCTTTGATGTTCGGCCTTGACCTTTGCACACGTCAAGCACTTGCTAACATATGTGGCGATGTCAGCTTTCATATTGGGCCACCAATATAGCTTCTTCATGTGTTGGTACATCTTGTCAGAACTGGGATGGATAGAATATTTTGACTTGTAGGATTCGTGTATAATCACGGATCTTAAGTCGTCATAGCAAGGTAACTAACTCCTGCCGTTTAAACATAAAATTCCATCGGCGCGTGGTTCCAACTTTTCCTTGGGTATATCCTTTCTGATCATACCGCCTACATCTTCACTCTCAAGATTCTCTGGTTTCAAGGCTTCGATCTGAGCTTCTAGTATTTGTTTGGGAAGATCCAAGCCAATAGTCATAACTAAGGCTCAAACCCGCAATGGCTCAATCCGTTCCTTACGGCTCAATGCATCGGCCACTACGTTTTCCTTTCCCGGGTGATAACGAATGTCACAATCATAATCACTTAACAATTCTAGCCAACAGCGTTGCCTCATGTTAAGCTCCTTTTGGTCAAGAATGTGTTGTAGGCTTTTATGGTCAGTGAACACGGTGCATTTGGTTCCATATAGATAATGCCTCCATATCTTTAGAGCAAACACTACCGATTCAAGTTCTAAATCATGAGTGGTGTAGTTCTTCTTATGAATTTTTAGTTGTCGAGAAGCATAGGCATCACTTTCTCTCTCTACATCAATACATCACCCAAACCCTTGTGTGAAGCATCACAATAGACCACAAAGTCTTCGTTTCCTTCAGGTAAAGCCAGAATTGACGCACTGCACAACTTTTGCTTTATTAAATGAAAAGCATTTTCTTCCTCTTCTCCCCAATCAAATTTGATTCCCTTCTGAGTAAGCTTCGTCATTGATTTAGCAATCTTCGAAAATCCTTCAATAAACCTTCGATAGTAACCAGCAAGACCTAAAAATTGGCGGATCTCCATCAGTGTCTTAGGAGATGCCAATCTTTGATAGATTCTATCTTGGCTGGATTCACATGAATACCTCTGCTATCAATGACGTGACCGAGAAATTGTACCTTTGGAATCCATAATTCACATTTTGAAAACTTAGCATACAACTTCTCCTTCTTAAACAATTCCAAAATTACCTTAAGATGTTCTTCGTGCTCTTTCTTGTCCTTTGAATAAATAAGTATGTCATCGATGAAGACAATTACGAACTTATCCAAGTAGGGCTTGCACACTCGGTTCATGAGGTCCATGAATACCGCAGGTGCGTTTGTTAGCCCGAATGGCATGAACTGAAACTCATAATGACCATACCGAGTTTGGAATGCCGTCTTTGGAATATCTTGCTCTCGTACTCTAAGCTGGTGATAACCCAATCTCAAATCTATCTTCGAATAAATACTGGATCCCTGGAGTTGATCAAATAAATCGTTGATCCTTAGGAGTGGATAACGATTTTTCACTATCAGCTTATTTAACTCACGATAGTCAATGCACATCCTGAATGACCCATCCTTCTTTTTGATAAACAAGATCGGGGCTCCCCAAGGTGAGGAACTGGGTCTTATGAAGCCTTTGTCGGAAAGCTCTTGCAGTTGTTCTGACAATTCCTTCATTTCGGACGGTGCCAATCGATACGGTGCTCGAGCTACGGGCGCGGCTCCTGGAATTAAGTTGATATGAAATTCCACTGGTCGAGCCTGAGGAAGACCCGGCAAGTCCTCAGGAAACAGTTCAGGAAAATCTCGGACGATTGGTACATCCTTAAGTTGCTTTCCTTCCGACTTGTCATCCTCTTTCTTGGTGGATATCTGTGCCAAAAAGATCTGACATCCTTTTGCCATGTACTCTTGAGCCTTTGAACATGAGATAATGGCCAACCGAGATTCTCTCCCGTCGTTACTTTCGTTACCATAAAAAATCAGGGTTTCATTCCCATAGAGAATTCGAACAAGTTTCTCATCACATACGATCACGGCGTGACACCTTCTTAACCAATCCATGCCGATAATAACGTCGAAACTACCCAGTTCTACAGGCATTAGATCTATGTTGAACGGATGGTTTAATAAATTTAAAGTGCAACCCCGCATAATAGTGTCTACCCTGACTATTTTCCCGTCGGCTAATTCCACATCATAACTATTTTCTAATGGAGTTTGGGCGATGTCAATCAGGGAACTGAACACAGAAGATATAAAGATTCTATCGGCACCAATGTCAAATAAGATAGATGCATAGCAGTTGTTTAAGAGGAACGTACCCGTGACGACATTGGAGTCCGGGTCCCTCGATGCATTCCCTTTCTTCTCTACATTCCCAATGGCATACACCCAGCCTTGTGCACTCCCATTTCCCCATCCTTATTCTTTAACTTTGGACAATCTCTCTTGAAATTTCTTGGAGCTCCACATTCAAAACAACCATTCCCCTTGGGATTTGCCCCATTTCCCTTCTGAGTATTAGCAACATTTGTGTTGCCAGAACTCCTGCAGTCACGGGCAAAGTGCTCTACCTTGTTACATTTGTGGCATTTCTGAGTACACGGGCCATTGTGATGAAAATGGCACTTGGTGCACTTGGGCAAAGATCCACCGTATGGCTTCTTTTCACCCGACCCCATATTGTAGACCTTGGCGACATTCTGTCTCTTGAAGGGTTGTTGTTGATGACCATGGTTGTTTCTGAATGAGTCATCAGCCTTCCTTTTGTTGTCAGTTTGCCTTTCCGCATAGGTACGAAGTTTCTGATCCATCAATAAGTTGTCCAACTCAATAGTCTCATCTAACGTCTTGGGTCTGGCAGACTTGACATTTCCATAAATGTTATCAGGAAGTCCATTGATGTATGGTCAACTTCTCAGTTTGCATAGCTAAAACTTGGTAAAATTTAGGGTTTGCTCGTGGGAAATGTTTTCGTTGTATTTGGGAAACATCTGTTCCCTTTGACTTAGGTTACACAACTCGATTTCTTGTTTCTTGACTTCTCCGCGCGGATCTTGTCTTTTCCGTCATTTCTGCTTGAGTATTACCAGTCAATTAATATGCATCAGGACCTAAGGTTTTATTGACTATTCCCCAAGTCAAAGCTGCACTACAGAGTGTAGGATGGCAAACTTACCTGATTGTCAATAGCGAACCATTGATATAGAAGATGACTCCATCTTTTTCAATCCACCTGGTTTAAAACCGGATATGCCTTAGCATTTGAAGTCAAAGGTTGGACATTTCTGAAGTCAGCGTAGAGCAAGGACGTGCGATTTGCTCATACCTTCGGTTTCCCACGTGTGAATTTGTGGTTCCTATCATTGGTGGAGTTTCGCAGAAGAGCTTGATCAATCATAGCTTGAACGGATTCTGGAGTCATGTTGTTTGGGTTGGTGTTGTTAGGTGAGGTATTTGGTCCTCGTCTTGTAACAGGTGCTATGATTCGTCTAAATCACAAGAGATAAAACGTGAGGTCATGATTATGATGAGATATAGAATAATTTATAAATGAGACAACAACACAAGAGAGGTATATAGTACAACATAACACATCTATTTCATTCATAACTTGGAAAATTTTACATGAAATAGTTTTTTTTAGTACACAAAATACAATACAAAAGATCTAAGGCTATGCTATCGAGGAAAACCCCTAATACTTAACATGCCTGAACAAAAGCCTATCAAAATAAAATGACCTAGACCACTAAATGTGACTATCACATCCCTAGAAGCATCCTGGTGATCTGGAACTCTAGCATCTAGTGCTGGCTGCCTAGCTCTCCTCCGCTGCTCTCGCAGTGCTAACAACTCGGCCTGCATGTCACCCATCTCTCGCCTCATGTCTCTCATCACCCGGAGAGTCTCTATCATCTGTGCCTAATGTCTACGGACAGTCTTTCGAAGCTCTGCCATCTCAGCTTGTTGCATCTGGGAGCGAGTCTCATGTACCTGGTGCTGTGTCTGAATAAGAGTACCCTGTAACTGTAGCTGTATCTGATGTGCATGGAGCTGTGACTCGTGTGCATATACCTGCTCATGGTATGTCTGAAGCTCATAATGGACCACCTGACTCAATCATATCGCATAAGCCCAAGACTCTCGGGAAGCATAGGCCTCTTCCTCCATAATGAGTACCGTCTCCTGAAGAGTCATCTTATCCCCCATAAGTAAGTCGACCCGCTGCGAGTCCATAGTGACTCGCTGTGCTATACGAGTCCTACTATCCTGAGCATCCTCTAGTAGAGCATATAAGTCCTGCATATCATGCTCATGGAGCTCAACAAGCTCTGTAACCCTAGTATTGACCTCTCTCACGGTCATAGGTGCTATCTCAGGAACTGCCTCTGCCGGATCCACCCAAGTATCCCTAATACCATACCCAACCTCTCTATTCCCTTGTCGTCTCTCTTCAGCATCTAAGGTGCTGACAAACCTATAGTCTACCCCTCGACCTCTGGTCAGTCTAGCAGTAGAACTCTCCCCGACCTCATACCTAGAGCCTAGAGCAAACAAG
Organism: Tanacetum coccineum; assembly: GCA_026074375.1. NCBI lineage: Eukaryota > Viridiplantae > Streptophyta > Magnoliopsida > Asterales > Asteraceae > Tanacetum > Tanacetum coccineum. The sequence continues at coordinate 64,885 of BQNB010010716.1, forward strand.
CACGACCTCTTGTGAGGCGGCTGCTCAGACTCGAGAACATCATCCCTACAGTCAACAGGTGGTGGTATGTATAGAGATGATGGTAGTGGTGGTAGTGGAGGTGATGGTAATGCGACAATAATCGTATCAATAAGGGCCTGAGTGGAGGTTATCCTGAGTGTCTGGATTTGGGTTGGACACCCAGATAATGGTAGTAATGGTGATGGCACATGTGGTGGTGATGAATGTGCAGATAGAGCCGTGCACCTAGAAAGGCGCTCCCTTATAGGGGGTGGTGATAGTGAGGTAAGTGGTGATGGTGGTGGAGTAGGCATGGCTAGAAGTCTCTCAACCTCTGCCTCTGGTGGAAGGGATATGGGAGCCTGAAGCCGGACAGTAATCCTAGCTCCAGTGGTAGTAATGTCAGTAGAGGGTGGTGGTATAACAGGCTCTGTTCCCTCAGGTGGGGAAACAAGCTCAATAGTAGGTACAATAACAGCAGAGTCGGCCGGAGCTAAGTGCTCCTCCTCCTCATCATCCTCCTCGTCCTCCTCGTCCTCATCCTCATCATCGGCGTCATCCCCAGATGAATCGCCGTCATCATCATCTTCATCATCTCCCTCATCCATGGGATAGTAAACCAGACCATCCTCTATCTCATCATCCTCATACTCCTCTGGATCCACTTCTGGATCCGACTCAACAACATATCCTGGTGACTCAGCAGTAGGTGAATCAACAGGAGGTAATGGTTGTTCCTCAACCAGAAACTCATGCTCATCCTCCAATGGTATGTACTCAGGGTATATAGGTTCTGGCATGTAGTTAGGGTCATGTGGCTGTATGAACATAGGCTCACGCTTATCCTCGTCTTGTGGTACTGGTGATGTCTATGGCTCCTCGGAGTCAGGTATGTAATCCGGTGATGGTGGGGCTACCAGCTGTATAGGGAGTCCATCGTATCCTAATATGATGACTCGTGGAGAACCTCCTTCAGATATCTCCTTATCGGCTCCCCAAAATACCCTCCCCAGCTTGGAGTTGGTGTAGACGGAAGTGTAAGTAACCGCAGATGATGCAGAAGACATGACTGCTGTAAAAACAAAATAACTTATATAAGTATTACTTATAAGACTCTTATAGTAATATACATAGTATAATTTATATACGCGTATATCAATCATGCAAGCACTTAGTAAACTACTAACGCTAAAACCAGTTATTGTCAAGTAAGCTATGTATGCTGATATTGAAAACAAGGAATTATGTGTCCCCCTGCAAACCCCTTTTAAATTTTGTAAGTTGTTTGAAAAATGGTTAAAGACCAAGAAAACCTTTGATCCTGGCTCTCTATATAACATGGCTCTGATACCGAAATTGTAATACCCAAATCTGGGTAGTACGGAATGTTGAATATTCGAGGGAGATACTTCATAGATCAATAGCAACAAGATATGAGAAACTGACCACTAAAACGAGTCATTTTAAAAGAATTGGATTAACAAAATACTTGTTCATTACATAACACATGGCTTTAAATGTTCGTGACAATATAAGTAAAGAATTCTGTTTATAACAATGATCCCAAAAATGTAATACGCCTCAAATCTTTAGTTACTGACTCTTTCCAAAAGAGTGACCCCTAATTACTGAAGCACCTCGTTCCTAATTGACCAGAGAAAACAGCTTAAAAAAAATGTCAACAATAAAGTTGGTGAAACATATGATAATTTAATCAATATAGGACCCGCAAGGATTTTCAATTGTAAGATATACGCAACAGATGCAAACATCAAAAAAGTAAATTACGTTTTCCAAGTCTCATGACACTGAAAACTCGACATGTATGAATGCAACAAAATGCCGAATAAATGCTTGGTGAATGATGTTCTAACCCGCAACATCCCAAATTCGACATGGTATACGTTTGTTGTCCGGCAACCCGGCACAGTGAGCGCTACTCACCCAAACGGGGACGTCAATCCCAAATAGATCTATTCATAACATTCGCGCTCACAATCTAGCAATTGACAGTTCATGATAAAAGAGCTCAGTGGGTTATCGCTACTTAGGCAAACACGTAATCATAGTATAAAATGTACACTTGCGTCCAATTTGTAAAACAAAGCATGTTCTCACCCAAACAATGTAAAACATTTAAATGATTGTAAAACATGGGGCTATGAACTCACCTTAGTAAGTAGTCCTCTGAAAATGAAATAATTAATAATCCCCAAGTAAAAGAAACACAACATACCGTCAAATACCTAAGTAAATACGGCCAGTCTTAGTCTACAAGTTTAGGCTAACGACTTAATGCATAAACTACAATAAATTGCTAGTTTATATATACTGTTATCACTTGTGTGGCGGTGCACATGTTTATTGCATTTGTTTTTACCCGATGGCTCTTGGGAAGGTATACGATTACACACGTTCTAGTATATGTATAAATGTTATTAATAAATATTCGTATTTATTAAGTCGTGGTTTAACTCGTATAATATCCGAACACTATATAACTGTAAGACGGTTTTTTTAAAAAAATGATAAGTGAGTTATTAAAATTACCTTTAGTTTCATGAAATAGCCCTTAGGTTTCCTTAAATTTACAAAAACAGGTCCTTATGTTTATGAAAATATAATATTTATGTTTTAAACCCCTGGGTTTCCACATTTATACATTTAGTCCTTCAATCTAAGGAAAGTACACTTTTGGTCCTTATACTTTTGAACAGCCCCCTTAAGTTTCAAAAATTACAGAAATAGCCCCTAGACACTTTTAAAATAGTTTTTGACAGTTTTAACCCTCTAGTTTATAAATTGACACTTTTAGCCCCTTAACTTGTAAAAATCATATTTTAAGTCTAATTAGGTTCTAACAAGTGACAATGGGTCTTATTAAGCTCCAATAAGCCATATAAACTGGGTCAGCTTATAAATAAGCTCGGATGAGCTTATTTAGGCTCATAGGACCTTATTGGGCCCATTAAGGTCCAATAAGCAATTTATAGGTCCAATTTAGTTTCCAAGGGCACATAAGCCCTCATTAAGCTTATTTAAGCTCAATAATTCAGTTTGGCTAAAAAATAAGCTTGGGTGAGCTTATTTGAGCTTATTCGAGTTTATTGGGCTCGTTACCCCCATCAACCTTAACCCGAAATGTTTTAAAAAGGTCCATTTGGGTTTCTCATATGATCTAACTTATTTTCTTATCTCAATAAGCACTCATAGGATCTGTTTAAGCTATTTTATTGTATGGCTCGTTCAATAAGCTATTAAGCCTCGGAAATAGGCTTTTGGGCCCATTACGAACCCGTTAGGAATTTTAAGCTTTTGGGTTTACTCCTTTAAGGTCCATTAGCTTTTTCTAAGGTTATTATTTGTCCTATAAGCTGTTTAAGCTTGCAAATAAGCTGTCTAAGCTTATTTGTGGCTTATGAGCTTTGTTTGGTCACTTTGATAGGCTACCAAGCCCATTAAGGGTCCGGTTTGTTTTCTAATAAACGTTAAGGTACCTTAGGGTCCATATGAGTTCAATAAGCCTTTTAGACCTCTTAATAAGCTCAAGGAGCTTATTAATCATTTGTGGGCCCCACGGTAAGGTCTGTTGGGCTTGTTTGGGCCTCGTAAAGGTTTGGTAATCTCCTTAGTAGCCCGTTAAGACTTATTTTAGGCGTCTCACTTAACCATGAGCTCAATAAACTTCTTAACACTTCCATAAGCTCACATGAGCTTAATATTACGTTGTGGGCCCCTTTTATACCCGTTAATGGACTGTTGGGCTTGACGAGGCCCATTAGTGGTTTGTTTTGTTTAGGTAATAATATAAGGATTTCGTTTGATAGCCCCTATAACCACAAATGAGTTCGTTTAGCTTATATACGTGTCGTGTCCATAATATGCATGCGTTTCAACGACTAGTATACTCCTTCCCAAGCCACAATATCACGTTTACTTTAAAAGTTTAAGTATAGTTTTCGTCAAATTCGTGTGTAAGAGTTAGTGTTCACGTTGTACATGTTTCTTTATATCTTAACAACACACAAGGTCGTATACGCGCATAAATAATACGTATAACATGTATGTTTTTGTATTTATTATGTATAAGCTCACGTAAGTAATTATTTTGCATTTAATCGTTTATTATTTACATGTTAACGTGACATAATGACTAGTAAACAAAGAAACAAGTATAGTACGAAGTGAGTTTAAGCTTGTACGTGACTTACAAGAGGTCCTAGAGTCTTGAAGACGTATCGTGTAGTTAACCCAAGTCGTATAACCCAATCCTAAGCTCCAAAGCTTATACAAATACCCAACCTTAGCTCGTGTATTCTCCTTGTGCACTCGTATGACAACTTAGTAGTGTTTATGGGTTCGAATGAATTAATGAAGATGTTTGTTTGCGGTTTGTGACCCGAGACAAGAGAGAAAGACAATGTTTTATTTGTTTGAGTGTTTGTGAGTTGTAAGAGTGCTAAATGGTAAATGTGAGTGAGTATTTATAGGCAAGATATCTAGTTACATCTCCTAGTCCCTCAAACAAACCAAACCGTGCCCTAGTCTTGGTGGTTTTGTGGTTTCTAGTTAATCACACATGGTTTTGTTAATACTACCTAGGTACATCTCTTAATTACAAGATTTTGGTACAAGATTTACCAAGATTATGGAAATCTTATGGTTTGTGTGTATATTTGCTAGCTAGCCGCGGCATCAAGAGAGAAAAAGGGATCCAAGGTGGTCTTTATCCATTGTATATTAGCTAACTAGGAACATTAAGTACTAGTTTTAATTACATAGTATTTGTACATGTACTTAAGGAGATTTTAAGGATCTTTGCTAGTTGATTTTGCCTATGGGACGTGTAATATCAAAGAAAGACAAGACTTGAAATCTTATTAAGGTTATACAAGTACAAGGTTTAATTACCTTGAGATGTACATGTACCTAAGAAGTTTTAAGGATGTTCCTAGTTGGTTTAGTCCCCACATTCGGCCAATATGGCTTAATAACACAAGAATTGATTAAATTTTGTGTTTAAGGTTTAAAAGTGGGTGTTGGTTTGAGTCTAGGTAAGTCTAGGTATTTTTGGGGTGTGTCTAAATGTATTTTATTGCGAAACGTAAGCCTTTTACGTGACCAATAAAAATAAAACACACAAAGTCATTAATTAATTTCTTAAAAATTATATAACACTTGATTGATGTAAACCTTAATTTATTTGATGACCGTTTACGTTAAATGATTATTTCTAGTCTACGCGATTTAGCTTAAAAGTTAAATTAAAAGTAAACGCGTATCGGACCAAAATAAATAGTGACGAATAATAGGAGTTGTAAAATGACCTGAAATTGAGAAATATTACAATGTTCTCCCTCGAATAGATAATGCCACCAAAACTGAGGACCCGAAGTGCTGGTCGGCGTACTGTCGAATCACTAGGAGGGGGAACGGGTGAACGGGTTGGTAGAGGTGGAAGGGGTAGAAGACCTAGGGAAGGTAATGATGAGCGTATTGATGATTTGAATGGTCAAGGAAATGACCAAGGAATGGGAGCTAATGAGGGTGTAGAGGGAGTCAATGAGAATGTAGAGGGAGCCAATAGGGGAGCACCCGACTTCTCAACGATCATTGCCCAACAATTGCAGAACCTCTTACCCGCCATGTTGGCTCAGGTTAGTAACCAAGGAAATGTTGAAAATCAAAATGGTAATGTTGTTAATGAGAATGTTCAGAAGAACATTAGGAATGTGTTAGTGAATGGAAATTGGGTAGGTTGTTCATATAAGGAGTTCTTAGCTTGTAACCCTAAGGAATATGATGGTAAGGGAGGTGCAGTAGTTCTTATTCGTTGGATTGAGAAAATGGAGTATGTGCATGATATTAGTGGTTGTAGTATTGACCAAAAAAGTGAAATACACTGCTAGTTCATTTGTGGGTAAGGCTTTAACGTGATGGAACTCTCAGATCCGCACGTTGAGCCAGGAAGTTGCCGTTAGTATGTCATGGAGTGACTTTAAGTTTATGATGATACAAGAGTTTTATCCTAGTCATGAGATGCAAAAGTTAGAATCTGAGTTGTCGAATCACGTCATGGTCGGGGCTGGCCATGCTGTGTATACTGATAGATTTCATGAGTTGGCTAGGTTAGTTCCACATTTGGTAACTCCTGAGAGTAGGATGATTAAAAGGTATGTGTATGGCCTTGATTCATAGATTCGTGGGATGGTGGCAGCAACGGAGCCAAAGACTATACAGAAGGTTGTGCAGATTTCTGATGCACTGACTGATGAGGCTGTGAGAAATGGATCAATTAAGAAGGTTGAGAAAAGAGGAAATGTAGGGGAACCTAGCAGGGATAAGAATGGTAGGGATGATAATAAGAAGACTAGGGCTGGGAATGCTTTTGCTACTAGTGTAAACCATGTAGGAAGAGAGAATACGGGTACTTGGCCCAAGTGTACCACCTGCAACTCCTACCATGCACCCAGTGGGCCTTGTCGCATATGCTTCAACTGTAACCTCACTTGGCAAAGGATTGTAGGGGTGTGCCAAGGAATGTGAACCCTGTCAATGCTAGAAACCCAACTGTTAGGCCATGTTATGAGTGTGGTAGTACCGACCATTTCAGGTCAGCTTGTCCTAGGATGAATAGGGCACGAGGACCAGAAGAAAATCGTCCAAATCAAGTTGCTGCTAATAACGGGGGTCAGGGTCGTGGAAACCAAGGGAACCAGGCTAGGGGTAGGGCATTCATGTTCGGAGCAGAGGAAGCTCGCCAGGATTCGAACATTGTGACGGGTACGTTTACTTTGAACAATCATTTTGCCACTACCTTATTTGACTCTGGTGTCGATTATAGTTTTGTTTCCACTACTTTCATACCTCTGTTAGGCTTAGAGCCCAACGACTTAGGTTTTAGATATGAGATTAAGATAGCTAGCGGGAAGCCAGTAGAGATTGATAAGGTTATTAAGGGTTACAAACTAGAAATTGAGGGTCATGTCTTTGACATCGATTTGATACCTTTTGGGCATGGGAGTTTTGATGTGATTATAGGTGTGGATTGGTTGTCTAATTATAAGGCTAAAATATTTTTCCATGAGAAGGTGGTGAGGATACCACTACCGGATGGCAAGGTGCTTAGAGTATTAGGAGAGAGACCGGAAGAGAAAGAGAGATTTTTTATGGGTGCTAAGGTTTGTGATAAGAAACAAGAAGAGATTGTTGTGGTAAGAGATTTTCCTGAGGTATTTCCGGATGATCTATCTGGATTACCGCCTATTTGGAAAATTGAGTTTCAAATTAAGTTAACCCTTGGAGCAACGCCGGTAGCAAAGTCTCTTTATCGTTTGGTACCTTCTGAATTGAGGAGTTGTTGGGACAACTCAAAGAACTCCAAGACAAAGGTTTCTTTCGGCCAAGTTCGTCGCCTTGGGGAGCGTCAGTGTTGTTCGGTAAGAAAAAGGATGGTTCTTTTAGGATGTGCATTAATTATAGAGAATTGAACAAGTTGACTGTTAAGAATCGTTATCCACTTCCTAGAATTGATGATCTATTTGACCAACTGCAAGGGTCGTAGTTTTTTCTCAAAGATAGATCTTAGGTCTAGATATCATCAGCTGAGAGTGCATGAGGATGACAATCCAAAGACTGCGTTTAGAACTCGTTATGGACATTTCGAGTTCACTGTAATGCCCTTTGGTCTGACTAACGCACCAGCAGTATTTATGGATTTGATGAATAGAGTTTGTAGGCCTTATCTTGATAAGTTTGTGATAGTGTTTATAGACGATATCTTAATCTACTCTAATACTCAAGAGGAGCATGTAGAACACTTAAGGTTAGTCTTGGGACTGCTCAAAAAGGAGAAACTGTATGTTAAGTTTTCTAAGTGTGAATTCTGGCTAAGAGAAGTGCAGTTTCTTGGGCATGAGATAAATGGTAATGGGATTCATGTAGACCCTAGTAAGATTGAAGCTGTTAAGAATTAGAAAGCCCCTAGAACTATTACTGAGGTTCGTTCGTTCTTAGGATTGGTTGGGTATTACCGTAGGTTCATTGAGAACTTTTCTAAGATAGCTAAGCCTCTTACTATCTTGAATCGAAAGTGTAAGAATTTTAATTGGGATGAGGAACAGGAATTGGCATTTAAGACCTTGAAGGATAAGTTGTGTAATGCGCCTGTTCTATCTCTCCTCGATGGACCGAAAGACTTTGTGGTATATTGTGATGCGTCCGGGATAGGACTAGGCTGTGTGTTAATGCAAAGAGGTAAAGTAATAGCCTATGTATCTAGGTAGTTGAAAATTCGCGAGAAGAATTATACTACCCATGATTTGGAATTGGGTGCGGTGGTGTTTGCACTTAAGATCTGGAGACATTATCTGTATGGGACAAAGAGTGTCATTTATACGGATCATAAGAGTCTTCAACATATCTTTAGTCAGAAAGAGTTGAATATGCGACAGCGTCGCTGGATAGAGTTGTTTAGTGATTATGACTGTGAAATTCGCTACCATCCTGGTAAGGCGAATATGGTGGCTGATGCCCTAAAAAGAAAGAAAGAGTAAAGCCTAAGAGAGTTAGAGCTATGAATATGACCCTTCAGTCAAGTATCAAGGATAAGATACTGACCGCTCAGAAAGAGGCTATGGATGGGTTTGAAGGATTGCAAAAAGGTTTAGATAAGATGATAGAATAGAGAAGTGATGTAACTTTATACTACCTGGATCAAATATGGATACCTTTGAAGGGTGAGGTAAGAACCCTGATAATGGATGAAGCCCATAAGTCAAAGTACTCTATACACCCAGGTTTTGATAAGATGTATTATGATTTGAGAGATAGGTATTGTTGGCCTAGAATGAAAAAGGATATAGCTGAGTATGTTAGAAAGTGTTTGACTTGTTTAAAGGTTAAGGCTGAGCATCAAAGGCCATCTGGCTTGCTCCAACAACCTGATATTCCAGTATGGAAATGGGAAGGGATAGTTATGGATTTTGTGACTAAGTTGCCTAAGACTAGTAGGGGCATGACACAATCTGGGTCATTGTGGACCGATTGACTAAGTCTGCTCATTTTCTACCTATGCGTGAGGATTATAAGATGGAAAGGTTGGCTAGATTATATTTGAATGAGATAGTTACTAGACATGGTGTGCCGATCTTGATTATATCAAATCATGATAGTCGTTTCACATCAAGGTTTTGGCAGTCAATGCAAGAGACATTAGGAACTCGTTTAGACATGAGTATGGCTTATCGCCCTTAGACCGATGGTCAGAGTAAGCGTACTATCCAGACTTTGGAAGACATGCTTAGTTGAATTTTGTGGAAGTCAATGCAATTGCCTTTGGATGAGATTCGAGTTGATGCTAAGTTGAATTTTGTGGAAGTGCCTATGGAAATTTTGGAAAGAGAGTTTTAGAAGTTGAAGCGTAGTAGGATTGCCATCGTCAAGGTTTGGTGGAATTCGAAACGTGGCTCTGAATTCACGTGGGAACGTGAAGATCAGATGAAATTTAAGTATCCGCATTTGTTTAGTGATGTTAGTGGTTGAATTTTGGGGATAAAATTCTTTTAAGGAGGGTAGAATGTAACCTTTGCCCTTTTTGTGTTCTGAATATTTCATTTATAGTCCTTTGACTATTTGACTTTTGTCAGTTTATTCAGATTTTGTACCGTGTTGACGGTGATGATTTTATGAGATATGTGATGAATTGAGGTTTATTGTGATTAATAATCCCTTTTGGAATGTATTATTGTGTTATTTGTATTCTGGGTGGTTAGACCCGCGAATTTTGAGAAATACCGAAAAATGAGTCTGACACGTCCGTTAATGTCCAAATGAGTTTTGAAGGGTGTAAAGTGAAAATATGTCGTGTGAATGCTCTAGGTTAATGGAAAAGTATTTTTAAAGTGAATAAAATACTAATTAACTTTAGGGTAAATTTTACGGTTTAGTTTTACGAGTATTTAAGTGATCTCGACACGAAAAGAAAGATCCGGGACTCATTTGGATCCCATGGCCTGGTCATGCAAGGAAGGAGAAAAAGGAGGCTTAATTTTAGCTTTCTTTGTCTAAGTTGTAAATATTATATGCCTTCCACTAGAAACATTTTCTCATAATCCTTATCATTTCATTTTTAAAAAAAACACACACACAAGAGTGTGTGTGTGTGTGTGTCCGTCCGCCACTACACCACCACTATCCACCATAAATTTTCCAACTTTGATCTAAGATGTGGACTTATTTCCGTGGGTGATTCGAGTGTTTGGCGTGTTCGTTTTCTAAACACGATTGGGTTGTACGGTTTCGTGTCTCTAAATATACATTTTTGAAGATTTTCTGGTAAGTTTTCAAATTTAAATTTCGTTTGTCTTTTTGGGTTTATTTTGATGCATAGATGTTAGTTGTACAAGTTGATCGTCGTAAAAATTGATTTTTAGGAACGAAATGAATAAAAAAGGTGTGTTTGGTTCGTTGGATTTAAAAAGGAAAAAAAAGAGGTTTTTGTAGTTTTGATGTTGTGGTCATGATGGTTGAATAATTATGATGCTAGAATGCTTTATTTTTCTAATAGTAGCTTGTTATAGCTTATTGGCTTATGGTTAGGCCATTTCTTGGCTTATTTTAGGACTTATATGCCTAGGCACCACTTCCCTAAAATTATAGGAAAGTGATTTTGATTATTTTGTGTTATGGCGTATGTTGTGGACTATTTGACCTTTCCGCTGAGATATATAAAAATGGGGGTGTTACATATTAGCTTATTTTCTTGCTTAATATACGTATTTTTGAGCTACCGCGGCTTAATGGGAGGGCTTATTGTGGTCCGGATTATTTTTACTTATAAGTTATATATGTAAATGGACCTTGATTTTGGACTTGGATCGTATTTTGGACTTATAAATGTCTTAATGGACCCTTGTTGGGCCTTAAAGCCCAATAAGCGATATTTAGTCGTTGTGAGAGTTTTGTCGGACTTTTAAAAGTGGAAATGTATTTACGACGTGATATTGAACGGTATTTTGGGAAAACGTTTTAGTAAACGTTAAAGATTGAGAATTTGGAATTTTGTCGAAAAGTGTCGAATTTATGAAAAGTGTTGAAAATAAGGTTTGAAACCTTGGAAAACGTTGTTTGAGCGTACGGGTCATGTCGAAATTTCGTAAAAAGTTTATACTTAGAAATTTTCCTAAAAACATGATTTTTGATTTTTAAATAATAAAATATTATTTAATTATTTTATTTATTTAATAAATTCACTAAAAGACGAAAAATATATTTTTTTCTCGAAACTTCTCTAATGTGTTTATTATGAGTAAACGTTTCATTTTTAACCGTATTATGATTATTTTGAAGTGACTAAGGTTTACCGAATGAACTTGTCGAAATATATTTATAATTATTAATTATAAATATTTATTTATATTACTTATCTATTTTCTCTAAATAGTATAAGTATGTATTATCGGGGAATGAGATTGATATGATTGTGGAAATATGTCGTCAACCATCACACCACTAAATTGTTTTGGGTAATTGTACAACGCGTCTAAACTCTATGCATCAAACGTGAAGATTGTTTTGGAATTGGATGATTAAATTGGGACATTAACTGGACTAGGTCGTGTGCGGGCGTCGTTGCATTTGCTTGTGTGATTGAGATTTGGTTGCTAAAGACTTGCTTAAGGTGAGTTCTCGTAGCCCCACTTTTTACTATTTTTCCGTTGGGGGAAAATGATACTCAAATGTGTTTTGAAATGTTTTGAATTGATCTGTGCAAAATGTGGTTTTGTTTTTGGGACAAGATATGTGCTTATGACTGCTATGTGAATATTATGCATGATTGTTTGGATCGGATGGGTACGCCTACCTAGTATTTGTGTGATTATTGGAGCGGATGGGTACGCCTACCCAAGTTTGTGTGAGGTCCTGCCCTAATATTAGTGCTCCAGCTGGTAGGCCCTTTAGGTGCGTAAGTGACATATGGTGATTGACTAGCGGGGATGCTATGTCTTGGATTGTTTGCATATATTCACTGTCATATAGCACTATTGTCCACTGTTGAAATATTGGCACAACTTTTGGGTTTAAGGTCAAACCTACGAGCTCACCAACATTATTGTTGATGTTTTCGAGTATCATTTTCAGGTGAAGTGAAAGAAGAATAGTTTGGTGATGTTTTCGTGTGAAGTCTTGCTTGCTTATTGTTTGATTCTAGTATTTGGATGTTTTGGATTAAGTTTGGATTATGGACCCCTGTGAGGGCATTTGAATAATTGTAAGAGGTTGTGGATTTTAGTTGCGATTTGGGACATCACTCGAGGTTGTTCGATGTTGATGGTCTTCATAGCACGTGAAGTTTATACATTGTAGTTTTCTCTATTTTGTATCTTGTGTTATGATTGATCATTATGTTGCACTCCCGAGTTTCCACCATTGTCGGGGTGTGACATATTGGTAATCAGAGCCAAGGTTATAGAGAACTAGGTGGTTTGGCCTAGACTATAACCTAAGATTCGTCGTTTAGTTGCGTATATGATCTATGTGCGCGGTGTTTCGCTTTTGTTTGCTTTCGCGTGTTCGCGATTTGGTGCTTTAGTTATGTCAATCATTGAGATGTGTGAGCTTAATACTGAGTACGACTGGGAAAGGATGCAGATATAAATACGGTGGCCAACGTAGTTATAAAAGTATCACAACTTACTCGTACTTGGTAATACCATTCAATACAAGTTCTTAGGATCATTAATATACGCTTATATCAAATGTACTTTGAACTGCAAGCTAAAAAGTCCTATTCAAGCCCTAAAGAGGACCAGGACCAAGCTTCTTGCATTTTAACCAATTTTGAAACTTCATTTTTGCACTCTAGCACCTCATGAACACACCCACATGCTACCGTTATAAGCAGCTTCACTGTGATATATCCATTTCTTCGATTCCTTATGAGGCACATCACTCCCTTGGTCCTTTAAGCGACAGCGCCGGCTAGAACAACCCAAAACCACATCCACCCTTGGCTAGCTACTACCATAGACCTCCATATCACCTCCCTAGACCTCCAAACACAGTCTAGATCAGAACCCTTGCCAATTCTCACCTTCACCTGGTCAACCAAGACTCATTTAGGCTATAAATAGAGCTCAACACCCCTCATTCTAACTCATCCCCCACTTCCTCCTCTATAACCCATCATAGCAGCAATCCTTTGCTCAAAGAAGTTCCTAAGAGGTCCTAAGAAGTCTCAAGAACAGAAGTGAAGCAAAAGAAACAAGAAGAAAGGCCGGGAGTCGTTATTCTAGGCGTACGGAAGCTAAAAGTCCCGATTTCGACCCGTTTCCAAGCTATAAGCTCAAAACCAGGTTCCATAAGCTTACAATCTGTTTTCATACCCTTATAATGTTCATATGATCATACTTAAACTCTTGTTAAAAGATTTGAACTCAAATACATATGTGTTTTACTTTTTGATCCAACCGTGCTCATGAAAACCCTATTTCAATGCTTTTTATTAAATCTATAAGCTAAATTGTAAACTATATGTTTATAATCTATTCTAATAAAGCTTATCTAAATTATATAAGTACTTTATTTAACTTTTGAAGAATTTGAGCTTAAAACCCGGCGTTTTCAATTTTGAAACCTAATTTGACCACGTTTTGTTTCTTTCTAGCTTAACGAATCGTTATTTTTCAACTTTCGTTACGTTAAAACTTCATATTTTAGCCTATTCTAATAAGCTATAACCTGCAAATATCTTTTGGAATGTTAAAATAAGCTTGCATGGCCATTCAGACTTGTTTTGTAAATATTAGTTCCATGTCAAGGGGTTTTATCGTAACTTTCTGAAACTTATAACTAAAAGGACTAAAAATGTCATTTTATCAAAATTTATAAACTATAAGGGTCTATTATGTCACTTTCTAAAGTGCAAGGTTTACTTTGTACATCTTTTAAACTAGAAGGACCAAACTTGTAAAAGTGCAAACTCCAAGGGTATATTTTGCCATTTTTCATTCTTAAGGGTCTAAAATGTAACATTTTGAAAAAGTATAAAATATGTTCAAACCATTTTAAGGACATAACTTTAATTAACGCTTTACGTACGTATCATTTAAGTTATCAAGCAAACGCTTTAAAAAAATTATATCGTATCACAATACTAGGGAGCTTCATATTAAGGGGTTTCATTCTTGTTATTTCGTTATGGACTGAGTTGTTGGGTTTACGATTTAAAGTGCCTTAGCTCCTCAAACGTTTACTGAATGACCTTTGAATTATGATGACCCGAACGGTGATACAATACTTCATAACAATTCAATCAAAGATGATATTCATTATAATGTAAAACATATTCAATCAAACTAAGACTTGACATATTACCCCAGGTTGCGTGTGACGAAGCCGTTACTTTCATTTCATATACCTTTGCTATCACTCAGATTTCCGATATGTTAGGTGAGTTCTAGCCTTAAATTTCAATATATCAATGTTTTATAAACCGCGAGGGGATACATGTTATAAAACCTGATTGCATTTATTTTCTGTTGTGTGTCATGATTTTTATTGCTAAGTAACTATTTTGCCTTTAAGTCCCCAATATCATGAACCGTTAATTACTCTACGGAGTAAGCGCGAATTTTGTGAATAGATCTATTTGGGTTGGACTCCCCGTTGGTGTACCCAGTTATACCGGTAACCAATTGCACACCATTAGAATATAACTGCGGGTGTTTTGGCAAAGGCACCCGTTGGGGTTATAACGTATCAAATATATCCCAAGGCTTTGGATTCATGAGCTAATGGCAATAATATTGTTTTACAAATAATAGGTGTATAACAACGTAACCCAATATCGAATTTGCATTCGAATTATTTAACTTAAACCTATGAATATCACTAACCTTTGTGTTGACTTTTTTAGCATGTTTTTTATCTAGGTAACTAAGCAACCTATTGGCATGGAGTGGCGAAACGGTCTTGAAGATGGCAATACTGTATCATTCAAACTTTTGTGTTTAGATTTTGGACCTTTCGTTTGTAAAAACTCGATGAATTAATGAAGTTAACTAATTTCAAATATGAATCTTTTTGATTCGGTTTCGATGATTATGACTGTTGTAACTAGAAAGTAATACCCAGATTAGCTTCCGATGCTATATGTAAAATAGGGGTATTACAGATTTGGTATCATGAGCCACGTTATAGAGAAAACAAGTTGAAAACTTTAACTATAATACGTTTCTTTATCATACAAGAAAGTCCTTCAGTGCGCTATATCTTCCGAAATAGGTATGTATGATACTTAACTATTATATCTAAATAAATAACTTATGTTATTTTACCGTTGGGTTGTTAACAGAATGATGTCCTTTCCAGTCCATCTTATTTCCAATAGGGAGGATGCCTTTTCTCAAAACTTCCCAATCCTATCTTCTTCGGCTTATTTGATTATTTCAAGACTTCAACCGGGAAAAACTTACTCAGCTCTTCCAACTATTTGGAATAGTCACCTCTAATTCACCAACGCTTTCGTTATTTCATGATGATCCCTACATGAAAGTTTTGCAAGCCTTTTATACTAAAAAATCACCTATCCCGCCTCCAATATCATACTCTATCTTCATACCTATCCTCAGAATTTTTGTCACCAGAGAAACAGGCCGATCATCCTTCTTCTACCTCTTCCCTACTCAAGCCTTTTGAGATAGTGAACGTCACAAAAAACAAGTATTAAAAGCGTCTTGAGGACACAATCGAGAAATTATGAATTTACGTAGGAGAACTCTCTCTCGATAGTATTGTGCATTAGAAGATAAAGCGAGGTTCGGAAAAGGACGAGTAATCATCTACAAAAATTTCCAATATTTTGGTGAATAAACTTTCAACAAGCTCGTGCCCAAATTAACTAATCTAGAGTAAAAAAATAGGAAGTAACCACTAAGACATCTCTAGCCGTTCAGGATCACTGAACTAGGAGGTCATTATCAAGACATGCAGATTGTACCAAGCGAATATAGACAATCTCCAAGACTCCACTAACGATCAAGAACCATATGGTATAATAATACAACTACTAGTTTTAGATTCCAGTATTTGCTTATTAACCTAGCCACGGGGATGTGTGGTATAAATAAACATAGCTTTGTCAATCTTGGAATATGATTAGTATTAAGACAAGTTGATTCTTAATACAAAGCAATTCCCGTTATTTACTTGTTGTTTCACCAATCTATTCATTTCATCTCATCATCATTCATCCTTCATCATATGCATCATTATTCACCATAATCACACCGCAACCTCTAGAAAATAATGCTAACAAATACCTGACTTTGTTAGTATTTATGGTTTCAATATTGTTATTGCTAAAATGCTTAAAGTTCAAAAATAATCTAAAATATTTCATTTTAAGCATTGTATCTTAAGCATAACATTGTAAAACTTGTATTCTTATTACGTGTTGTCTTTTGTTGATAGAATACCTCCCAAAAGGACGTCAACATCTGAAGCACCGGCCATGACTCAAGCTGCCATTAGAAAACTAGTTGATGACAGTGTCATGCGATCTTAGAGCACAAGCTGCAACAAATGGCAAAATACTAATATTCCAATAGGAAACACCGGTCTTCGGAATCCTGTATTAAAAACAGGAAACTATAAAGAGTTCATCAGCTATCAACCTTTCTACTTTAATGGTACGGAAGGAGCAGTTGGCCTTATCCGCTGGTTTGAACGAACCGAATCAGTATTCTCTCGTAGCAGATGTGCTGAAGAAAACAAAGTAACATTTGTAATGTACTCTGACTGAATTGTCTTGTCCTAGTGGAATGAATATGCCCAGCCTATGGGAGTTGAGCATGCCAATCAAATTCACCTTGACTGAGTTAAAAAAGGCTTCTGACGAACAGTATTATCCCCCGACTGAAGTCAAAAAGATGGAAGATGAACTTTACAATCTGACTGTAAAGGTAAATGATCTTAAACCTTACGTTAGAAGATTCCAAGAATTAGCGGTCTTGTGCCCGAACATGGTACCAAACACTGAGAAACTCCTGGAAGCTTTCATCGGAGGGTTACCTAAAAGTATTGAAGGAAATGTTACTGCCTCTAAACCTTAAACTTTAGAGGAAGCCATTAACATAGCCCAAAGGCTAATGGATCAGGTAACAAAACACACTCCGGTGTAAACATCAAGTGATCACAAACGAAAGTTTGACGACAGAAGAACTTTCAACAACAACAACTACCATAACACCAACACCAACAACAGCTACAATAATCACCAACCACAACAAAACAGAAGGCAAGAGGCTGTCAGAGCTTATGCTACCACTCTAGCTGAAAATAATAGGTATGTCGGAAACCTCCCATTGTGTAAAAGATGTGCTCTACATCACACAGGACCTTGTACTGTTAAGTGCAATATTTGCAACAAGGTAGACCATTTGACCAAGAATAGCCGAAATAAGAGGCCAGCCACTGGAAGTAATCAGATACTAGTGATAGTTATTTTTCATGCCTGCGGAGAGAAAGGGCATTATACAAATCAGTGCCGAAATACCAACATTAATGCCTAGGGAAGAGCCTACATGCTAAGAGATAGAAATGCTCATCAAGACATGAATGTAGTCACGGGTATGTTTCTTCTAAACTAACATTTAGCTAGAGTATTATTTGATTCTGGAGCTGATAAAAGCTTCGTATCCATATCTCTTGCCTTTATGCTAAATATTCCACCCATTATAATAGATACCTTTTACGATATCGAAATGGCTGACGGAAACCTAGTAAGCATGAATACCGTTATTAAGGAGGCAATCCTAACCTTGCTAAATAAATCTTTCAAAATCGATCTCATGCCGATTAAACTCGATAGTTTTGACGTTATCATTGGTATGGATTGGTTGTCCAAGTATCATGCCAAAATTATCTGTGACGAGAAAGTCGTTCACATCCCAATCGACGGTGAAACTTTAATCATCCGAGGTGATCAAAGTAAAACTCGACTAAGCCTCATATCTTGTATAAAAGCCGAACGATACATATCTCGAGGTTGTCAAGTTTTCATGATCCAAGTTACAGAGAAGAAGAAGTCAGACGAGAAGAAATTAGAAGATATCCCCGTAGTTAGAGAATTCCCAGATGTTTTTCCTAAAGATCTACCTGGTTTACCTCCAGTCCGCCAAGTAGAATTCCAAATCGATCTAATTCCCGGAGCAGCACCTGTTACCTAAGCACCTTATAGATTAGCTCCTTCAAAAATGCAGGAACTATCTAATCAACTTCAAGAATTATCAGATCGAGATTTTATTCAACCAAGTACTTCATCCTGGGGAGCTCCTGTCTTATTTGTTAAAAAGAAAGACGGATCTTTCAGAAT
>BQNB010010717.1:0-83257 GCA_026074375.1 Tanacetum coccineum
GATTACTTGTGTCTAGTTTCTACTTCTCTTCCAAAGTGTTATACTTTAGATTAATAAAACCTAGAAGTGCATGTCTAGTTCCCCGCTAATGTTCTGCTATATGTATATGTACACTTGTCTACTAACTTTGTTTTGTAGAACAACAATATTTTGATTCCTTGGTGCCCCAAACAAGGGGGAGCATACACCGAGGGGGAGCACTTGCAAGCGTCCTACTCATTTAAATTGCATCTAACTTCTTGACCATCGATGGTAATTTACTTGATCCATAGATCCGTTAAAGTGTATATATAAGGAATGTAATTATCATGGGGATGCAATAAGCAAGGGGGAGCTAAGAGATATGTCGGTAAATAATATAGAGTTGGTTAAACCGTGATGATAGAAGACTTCACTAGGATGATGCAAGCTCACCTTTATAGGAAGATAGGATTGAGGATTGTCAAATATGATGGTGGGTTCATTCGTACTCCAAATACTTTACCTCCTTCACTTCAAATTCACCCTCAACCTTAAGGTCCTCTTCTCATACCTTTAACTTATATACTTGAAGTACCTACCTTCTTTTTAAGCCTTCTTCTCATTTCTCATAACATTATCTAAATTATCCAAGAAACACAAAACCACCTCAACCTTATTTCTCATGCTGGCTTCTCATTCCGCCAACCAATATACTTGGAACATCTACATTTTCCTCATTCCTTCATCCTACACACTCAAAGTACCTACCTTCTTCTCTTGCCTACTTCTCATCTCTCATGACCTTTTCTAAACTATCCAAGGAACACACAATCACCTTCACCTTTATTTCTCATATCTTCTACTCATAATTCAAACCTATATACTCGAAGCACGTACCCTCTTCTCATGTCTTCTTCTCAAACATCCAACCTATATGCTCCAACCATAATCCACATTATACCTTTTTGCTTTGACAAAAGGGGGAGAAGGGGGTGTAAACGAGTAACTTTTAAACTTTACTATGTACTACAGTTTACATATTTTGTCATCATCAAAAAGGGGGAGATTGTTAGTGCAAATATTACGATATTTAATCTATACGATTACTTTATGTTTTAATGATGACAAACATGTAACTTGTAATACATAACGTAAAGTACGCAAGTTACTCGTAATTACAAATCATTAATGCATACATGCATCAACAACACTCGATGTCTCAAGTCTGCATCAACATCGACATTTGTTTGCACCTGACATAAATCACATAAGGTATGTACAAACAAATTAAACTTGTAGGATGATCAAAGAAAAATATTTTTTTCTTAACCATTACATTTCTACAAAAGTATTTTTCACAAAAATAAATAAACACAAAATACTTTTTAATAAAAGAAATGTTTTATTTAAATATAAAATTTGAAATCTGGTTTTCCCCCCAAAATGGAAGCTTCTATACCAGATACAACATTCCCCACAAAAAGACAAAAAGTGGAGCGTAGTCTAGTGGCGGCCCCCTTATAGGGTTGGCGGCCCTCTAATATATTTGGGGCCGCTGGGACCGCCGTTGCTAGACTGTCAGCTTTCAGCCCCTATAAATAGTGGGTCATCTCCAACTGATTTCACAACCCTTTTGCACGAATTTCTCTCAGTTCTTTCTCTCTCTAGATCTCACTAAATCTCTCTAAATCTTTGATCATTTAACTTGTTTAATCTTGTTTAAATGTGATCCAATCTTCTACTATTTCCTTCTTCCCTCAAGTGCAAGAGAAGAACTTCGGTCATCTTCAAGATCCGAAGTTATGTAGTCTAGTTAGTCCATTTGTAACATTTGTTACATATAGATCGAGTCCATGTCTTCCAATCTTTAGTAGTGTGTAGATCCAAATGATGTATATATTTGGATGGGTTTATTGTGGGTTGGTTAGTATTTTAGGCCTTAAAATACATTGGTGAAGTGGTAGATTGGTTCTAGCTAAGATTAGGACTCGACATTTAGCTTAGTGTCAGAAAATAATGTAAGCGACGCGGTTTATGTGTTTAGGCCATAAAACACAAGGTTTGTTATGTTGGGCCATAAAACATAACGGGTTTGGTTGTACCCGAAGAAGGACTCGACATCTAGCTTAGTGTCGGAAAATAATGTAAGCATTGGTATAAGGTTTTCTCCGCCGAAAGGGAGCTTGTTGATTAGTGAAGTAACTCTCGAGTTGGATACTCGAGGAGTGGAGTAGGGCGAAGAGGAGCTTCGTGACCGAACCACTATAAATCATCGTGTCGGTTTGCATTTTCTTTTACCTTTCTCTTTACTTATGTCTTTATATTTATCGCTTTACTATTACACTGCAGTGTGTGAATCGGTAATGTTGTGGTAAATGGTTTAGTTAGCTCTAGATATTAAACATTGTATTGGATATATTGGGTAGAATATTGATGTCTAGTTATACCGTAAATCCATTATCAACACTCTCATATATAAAGTCAAAACTTGATTGGTGATTTGATACAAAAGATCTAGTCCGAAAACCTCTTCTGGTGGCGGTCCTATAAATCAGGCGGCCCCCATATATATATGGGACGGCCGATAGAAGAGTAATGTAATGTTTGATCTTAAAGTTTTTAAAAGGAAACATATTCACCCCCCCCCCCCCCTCTACGGTTTCCATATACATCCATTTATCTTTAGTAATTCATTTTTCAAAGCAGCAATTGCAAAAAACCTTTTTTGAATCTGAGCTTTTAAATCAGCATTATTAGCAAGCAAAGAAGTTTTATGTTCTATAGTCTTAGATCTCGTTATTTTAATAGAATCATACAAATATTTGTAATGCTTATTCAAAGTCTTATTTTCCTTAAGTAATGTAGCCACACTGTGTTCTAATTTGATGTTTATTGTTTCATAAACATCAATTTCCTTTTTCAATTTGGCTTTATTACTTGCTTCATTCAAAATTTGACCATGTTACCCCGATTTTAAAGCATGATTTTGATATTTAAGTTTAAGAGCAATACAATGTGCTTCCATTCTTGAAAAATCTTTTTAAAATTGGCCAACGGTCTTTTTGAGAATGATATTTTCAGACTTGAGAGATTGGTTTGAAAATTCTGTGGTCTTGTTAGCAAGTGATGAATCAGGCATATGACTTTTAACTTGACATTGTTCAGTATACTGGTCAACCCTACCTTCATTAATGATTTCAGGTTGCTCGGTATGTTGTTGTCTTGTAGCAGTTACATTACATTCAGTAGTCAATTGTACCTCAACCATTGGCTCTTCGTCATATACGGGTTTGATATTTGCATCATCAACATCTGCATCATTTCCTGACCTGCTGCTTGTATCCTGCTTTCCAGATTTTGTCCCACTGCTTTCTATGATAACCAAATCAGCATCCAATGCTTTACCCGTATCAACCTTACTCTCTTGCGTCTGCATCTTTCTTTTAATTACCCATCTGTCATATTGTCTTTGATGACGTGTTCTTTCAGCAACAGACTTCTTAACATTACTCATGTGTTGAAGTAATGTTTCTCTGAACTGTTTAACTTTGATTCTAGTGTATTCAACAAAATACTTGTCTGTCATTTGACTATCATAATCCAAAGTAAACTGCGAATCGATGAACTTCTAAAACTGTTTGTTGATCACCTAAAAGGCTGCCATGGATCCATCTTCTTGAAATTCGTCTTTGTTAAGTTGCTTTTGTAGTTGATCGACATTGAGAAGCATCGTACTTGTGAAAGTCTCATTATCTTGACCAAAGAGTGACAGAAATGCACGTTTGAATCCATGTTATGTACGAGTGCCTTTTAAGTCTTGTTTAGAAAGAACCTAAAGGTGTGAATGAAAACATCAAAAATATACCATGCCTCTCTCTTTTGCTTTTGACATTTTATATTTTATTGTTTGAACATCTTTTGTTTCCATTGTATCGGATTTGTTGTGAAATGAATGATAGATCTTAAGTAGATAAAGTGATTTGTTGTGGTTTGTTATTCGAAAAAAAAGTCATTGTTGACGTTAAGGTACTTGAGCTTAATTAACGATTATTAGAAACAAACTTGAAATAAAGACTAATGTTGTAATAAATTAAAGCTAAAGGACTTTTAAAGATATGGACTAATAGTAAAGATGTTATTAACTATGGGCTAAAAAGTGAAACTTTTTGAAACATTAAGGTTAGAAATGTAAAATAGAAATTTAAACTAATATAAAAAATTATGTCATGCACTGAATTTTCCTTGTCTTCTTCGTTTGAAATTCGTAAAAAATGGTACGATGGTATTTTGCTTCTCGTGGACTCGTGTGGTTATTATCGACCAAAAACAAACACACTACGATGATCGTTGAAGGATCGCGATTCTAATGAGTATAGTTTTAAGACCCGCGAACGACGAAATTGGAAATCAAAAAACCCGAAACAAGTCGAAACTTAATCGTTTAACCTTTAAACTGTTACACGTCTTCTTTTAAATGCATATGTCATAGAATCGAGTAAATTTGGGCAGCGTTTCGTTTTATAAAATGTAATATTTCGCTCGAGTTCAACCTGTTTACATATTTTGCTTAACCTGTGACAACATATTTCGTTCAACCTTTAATGCATATTTCGTTTGTCTTTAAACATACATGTTTCGCTTAACCTGTACTTTTGAGATTCTTGTCTTGTTCTCAAACAAACAAACACAGATCCAACAAAATAGGAAATGTGTCTTTTTGTTGTCTTGTTGCTTAGTTCAAACCGTGTCCTCAAAAAGCAAATAAACCCAAAAAAAGTTTTCGAATAAGGACCTTTCACAACGAAATAAGCCACGTAATAGGAGAACAAATAAGCTGCTTTTATATATTAATAAGCCACCAAGATAATCTAGAATAAGCTACTTAACGTTTTATGGTTTTTGAATAAGTTTGAAGGCAAAAGAAACCTAAATAAGCTACGTTGAAAAACCTTAAATAAGCTGAAAAAGACACAAAATAACAATCTACCAATAGGCTACGAAAAGCTTTATCCTAAACGTGGAGAAGGATTTGACAAGAAAGTTTAATGCTTTTTTAGTGTAAACAAGTAAAAAAAAATCAAAGACAAAGAAAATAAGCTAAGACTTGAAAGTTTTAAATAAGCTCGATATAAGCAGTTTTAAAGCACAAATAACCCACGAACTATATCACTAGAAAAGCTACAAGCGTTTTGGTTTATAAAGCTTGAAACTTTTTGACAAAAATAAGCTTATAGACAATCAGCCGAGACATAGATAAGCTTGATATAAGTTTTTTACTAGGTTATAAGATACAAAAATATACCTACAAGAAGCTAGTAATGTTTTAAAGAAGAAAGTCAAAAAACTTTTTGTAATTCAAATAAGAATGAACAAGCAAGATTATCCACGCGTTGCTGCGGGCGTTAATTTTTCGCGCGTTGTTGCGGGGCATTATTCTTTTTTTTCCGGGTTTATTTTTTCGGGCTCATGTTTAATAGTTTGTTTTTTTTTCTCATATTAAATGGCAATCGCGTATTAAGTACTTTTGTAATTTTTTTTGTGAGGTGTTATTTTTATTTTTATTTATTTATTTTGTGCGGGTTTATTTTTTCGGTCTCGTGTTTAGTAGTTTTTTTTATATAGGCGTATGTGTTAGGTCTCATGTCGCGGATATTTTTTGATCTGAATAAATCAGTGCTTTTGTAAAAAAAAATTCCTTTGTGTCGAGCAAAATTTTTTTATAAAGGAGAAAAGGGGGGGTGTTTGTAAAATAAAAAAAAATATGGGCTACACTGTTCATCGATGAACAGTAGCCCAAACACTGTTCATCGATGAACAGTGATTTGGCATATTGAAAAGGTGACACGTGACTTGTGAGCTGCGGGCGTTAATTTTTTGCGCGTTGTTGCGGGGCATTATTCTTTTTTTTCCGGGTTTATTTTTTCGGGCTCATGTTTAATAGTTTGTTTTTTTTTCTCATATTAAATGGCAATCGCGTATTAAGTACTTTTGTAATTTTTTTTTCTTATTTTGTGCCGAGTAGGGTTTTTTTATGTTGCATACGTTTTTTTTTTCTTTCCTATTTTGTATCGAGTAATTTTTTGTATGGGCGTATGTGTTTGGCCTCATGTCGCGGGTATTTTTTTATCTGAATAAATCAGTACTTTTGTAAATTTTTTTGTGAGGTGTTATTTTTATTTTTATTTATTTATTTTGTGCGGGTTTATTTTTTCGGTCTCGTGTTTAGTAGTTTTTTTTATATAGGCGTATGTGTTAGGTCTCATGTCGCGGATATTTTTTGATCTGAATAAATCAGTGCTTTTGTAAAAAAAAATTCCTATTTTGTGTCGAGCAAATTTTTTTTATAAAAGAGAGAAGGGGGGGGTGTTTGTAAAAAAAAAATTATGGGCTACACTGTTCATCGATGAACAGTAGCCCAAACACTGTTCATCGATGAACAGTGATTTGGCATATTGAAAAGGTGACACGTGACTTGTGAAATGAGTATATATATAATATAATAAGCCACGTTTTGATTGCTTGAAAAAGAAACACGAATAAGTGACGGAAAGAATGCTAACCCAATTTTAAAAGCCCAAAAACTATTAGTCAATATAATTAATGTCATTTATTATGACCATAATAGGCGTGTTCTATTTTTGGTATGATTATATTATCCTTATCATAATTTGGTATAGATGAGTTGTAGGTCTTATCTTTGGCTCAAGCTTTTTCCTTGTAACCTATATATACTGTATGTTTTTGTGAAAATAATCAAGGAAAACCAATTACCCTTCAATATGGTATCACAGCCAGTATCGATCCACTCTTAAAATCTCCCATCTCAATCGTCCCCTCCCTTATTCTTTCTCTACCTCACAGTCATTAATTTTTTTTTCACTAAATCAATTTTTTTTTTATAAATTTACTGTTTATCATCATCACTATTCACCGGCAAGAACAGTTCATCGTCGGGTACTGTTCATCGAAAAAAAAAATTGTTCTTATGGCTTTCACCTATTCCCTAGCCCAATATGTGGCTCACAAGACTAATGTTGCTCAACAGTATACACCACAAAAGCATTACAGATTGCCGCATCCCGGTCAAGGTATACTCGGTCCCGCTCCGGCTATTTATGCATCCCAGCATACTACTCTACCAAGTGCGTTTAGCATTATGCCGCCGCAAGACCCGACTTGGCACATGGATACAGGTGCCTCTTCTCATTTAAATTTTAATGCAAGTAATTTAAGTACCATTTTTGATAAACGCTTATTTCCATCTGTTCACGTTGGTGATGGCAAGTCTATTCCCGTCACCAACACCGGCCATAGCATTATTCCTTCCCATCATCGCCCTCTTCATCTTCATAATGTTCTTGTAACCCCCAATATAATTAAAAATCTCATTTCTGTTCGTCAGTTCACTAGGGATAATAATTGTACCATTGAATTTGACGCCTTTGGTTTTTCTGTGAAGGATTACTTGACTCGTCATATCCTCCTTCGATGTGACAGTTCGGGCGATCTCTATCCAGTTACCAAGCCGTCAACTCTTCCTATTGCTTTTCTCTCGACAAGTGCTTCTACGTGGCATCAACGCCTCGGACATCCGGGTGATCAAGTGCTACGTTCGCTTGTCTCTAGTCGTTTTATTTCATGTAATAAAGAAAAGTCTTCACATATTTGTCACGCTTGCCAACTTGGCAAACATGTGAAGCTTCCCTTTCATAGTTCAACTTCCATTGTTAAACATTGTTTCGATATTATACATTCTGATTTATGGACATCACCCATTGTTAGCTCTAGTGGTTTCAAATATTATGTCTTATTTCTTGATCATTTCTCTCATTTTCTATGGATTTATCCTCTTCGTTCTAAATCTGACATGTTTGATAAATTTTTGCATTTTCGCAACTATGTTAAAAATCAATTTAAATGTGAAATTAAAAGCTTCCAATGTGATCATGGCGGTGAGTTCGATAATAACCGACTTCACACCCTTTTTGCTAAAAATGGCATCCAATTTAGATTCTCTTGCCCAAAAACCTCCCAACAAAATGGCAAGGCGGAGCGAATGATACGAACAATTAATAATACCATTCGTACTCTTCTCTTTCAAGCACACCTCCCCCTACCTTTTGGGTCGAAGCCCTCCATATGGCTACCTATCTCCTAAACCTTTTACCCTCTACCGCAATCCATAACGATATACCTTTCACACGCCTTTTCAACAAACCACCCGATTACTCCCACCTTCGCATCTTTGGGTGTCTATGTTACCCTCATCTCTACTCACCTCATAAACTTGCCCCACGTGCCACACCATGTATCTTTTTAGGCTATCCCGCCTATCATCGTGGTTTTCGTTGCCTTAACCTCGAGACAAACAAAATTATTCTCTCCCGACACGTCACCTTTGACGAAACACAATTCCCTTACAAATCTATGACACCGTCCTCGCCACCTTCTTACACCTTCCTCGATACTCAACCTTACCCCCTCCTCACTTCTCTTGCATCCAAACTTCCTAATTCTTCCACAAACATCCCACACCAAACGAGCAGCCCAACTGCTCCACCAATTACCGATCCAAATCAAAGTCCTACTCACACCGGCCCAAATTCACCAGGCCCAACTTTCCCCACCAACCAGCCCACTTGTTACGAACCACACAACACCCAAACCCAAAACAGTCCGCTGCCACCACCCATATTTGATCCACCAAATCCACAAACCAATACCGACCCAGTTAATGAACCACCCCGCACTCATCCCATGATCACACGGTCACAATCGGGTATTGTCAAACCCATCGAACGTCTTTCTCTTCACACTTCATCTCTCTCTCCTATTCCTATCCCTAAAAATCCGTCTCACGCCTTAAAGGACCCACACTGGCGTAATGCTATGTACGATGAGTATAATGCGTTGGTTAAAAATGGCACTTGGTTACTTGTACCAAGGCCCGCAGGTGTTAATATGGTTCGCTCCATGTGGTTGTTTAAACATAAGTTTCATGCTGACGGGACTTTGAGCCGCTATAAGGCTCGTTTAGTTGCTAACGGTAGTAGTCAGCAACTAGGTGTTGATTTTGATGAGACCTTTAGTCCGGTCGTTAAACCGGCCACCATTCGTACGGTCCTTAGCCTTGCCGTGTCTCGTCAGTGGCCCATACACCAACTTGATGTTAAGAATATTTTTCTTAACGGTGACTTATCTGAGACTATGTATATGCATCAGCCTCCTGGTTTTGTTGACAATCAATATCCTCATCATGTTTGTCTTTTACAGAGATCTTTATATGGACTGAAACAAGCACCCCGGGCTTGGTTTCAGCAGTTTGCAGGTTATGCCACACGAGCTGGATTTTATCATAGTCGATGCGATTCCTCATTGTTTATCTATAGACAGGGTTCTCAGGTTGCTTACTTACTTATTTATGTGGATGACATCATTCTCACAGCTTCTTGTCCAGCCTTACTTCAGCAGATTATAGGTTCTCTAAATAATGAGTTTGACATGACTGATCTTGGGGCGCTTAATTACTTTCTTGGTATTTTTGCTGATCGTACTCCAACAGGTTTGTTTTTGTCACAGAAGAAGTATGCTCTACAGCTCCTTGAGCGTGCTCACATGGTTACTTGTAACCCTTCTCGGACACCCGTTGATACAGTGTCTAAACTTGTCCGAAAGGTGCTCCTGTTCAGGATCCTACTTTATATCACAGCCTTACAGGGGGGCTCCAGTATCTTACTTTTACACGTTCAGATTTATCTTATGCAGTTCAGCAGATTTGCCTTTATATGCATGATTCGAGAGAGCCACATTTAGTTGCTCTCAAGCGTATCTTGCTATATGTTCAGGGTACTTTGGATTTAAGCCTTCATTTATATGCGTCCTCCACTACCTCTCTGGTTAGTTATACTGGTGCTGATTGGGCGGGCTGTCCATTTACACGCAGGTCTACCTCAGGTTATTGTGTTTTTTTAGGTGATAACTTATTATCTTGGTCCGCTAAATGACAACACACTCTTTCACGCTCTAGTACCGAAGCTAGAATACCTGGGCAGTTGCTACGTTGTAGCAGAAACTGCATGCCGTATCTCCTTCGTGAGTTACACTCTCCTTTATCGACTGCAACTATTGTCTATTGTGATAACGTTAGTGCTGTTTATATGTCTGCCAACCCTGTTCAACATCAACAGACGAAACACATTGAGATTGACATTCATTTCGTCCGAGATATGGTTACCGCTGGTCAGGTTAGAGTTCTACATGTGCCCTCTCGTTTCCAATATGCTGATATTTTCACCAAGGGACTGCCTTCCGCATTGTTTAAAGAATTTCTATCCAGTTTGAGCGTACGGCCTCCTCCCGCTCCAACTGCGGGGGCGTATTAGTCAATATAATTAATGTTATTTATTATGACCATAATAGGCGTGTCTTATTCTTGGTATGATTATATTATCCTTATCATAATTTGGTGTAGATGAGTTGTAAGTCTTATCTTTGGCTCAAGCCTTTTCCTTGTAACCTATATATACTGTATGTTTTTGTAAAAATAATCAAGGAAAACCAATTACCCTTCAATAAAAACAAATATCAACCCAACTGTTTGTAGATATGAGCTACGAAAAAGAAAAAAAATAAGCTAAGCTTAAGAAACTTTAAAAACTAAGCGACAAAAATAAGAAAAATTAATAACCTAAATAGAAATAAGCCCAAATAAGCTATCCGAAAAAGCTAAAACAAGCAATCGGAATAAGCTACAAAACCACAAACACGATCACGAATCCACCCCATGGCTCATGATACCACTTGTTATCCCAAATAATAATCACTTCACAACAATAATCAACACAATAATAAGAAATGGAATAAGCTAGAAAAGAGAGAGAAGAAAGTTAAAAGATTAGATTAGAGAGAGAAAGTGAGGTGG
This sequence comes from Tanacetum coccineum, assembly GCA_026074375.1. Taxonomy (NCBI): domain Eukaryota; kingdom Viridiplantae; phylum Streptophyta; class Magnoliopsida; order Asterales; family Asteraceae; genus Tanacetum; species Tanacetum coccineum. Next base: position 10,883 of record BQNB010010717.1, read on the forward strand.
TGGAAGGTTACACACACATACAATGAAGCAAATGTAACCAACACCCTCTCTATGTGTGGAGAGGGTTCTATTTATAGTCCCTTAACCATAGATGGCGTATGGGTTATTCTCTTGGGTCGGGCTTGGCTTATCTTGAGCTTTGAGCCAGAAACACGAACAATATTAGCTTAACGTCCAAGCCCGTTAATCCCGACTAGCCTATTACATAACAACACTAATTACAACAAAGATGACCGATAACATTCTTGTTCGACTTATGTAAAAATAAGGCTAACAAAATTGTTCTTGATTCAAATTAAATTGCTCGATCACGTGTTTGATCAATTCTGTTCGATTTAACTCGCTACGGGGGAGCAGCTGAGGGGGTGTGAACTGTGAAGGTTGGTCAAAATCCGATGAGTCGTGATTGTCATAAGGAGCATGCTCGTAAAACACGTTACCAGTTTGACGATCAGATCCATAATGGGGACCTCCACAATGTTCACAACAATAATATTGTTGTGGCGGACAGGGGTATAATATGTCTCCATCTAATGGTGTGGGGGTTGGTAGAAGAAGTTGGGTGTTTCAATGTAAGAATGGGGATTTTGATCATAGACAAACCCGTTTCCCAAATCTACAATGCTACAACCGGGGCAATTGCCACCATTTTGAGGACCCTCACGCCATACGCAACCAAATAGGTAAGACGAAGACATATAGAAAATTTAAACGGATATAGAGGATAAGAGGATGAGAATTAAACGGTAAAGGATGATAAAAGAGAGAAAATTAAATACTTAAGAGGATTAAAAAAGATTTTTTAGGATTTTTATTATATATAAAAGAATGGAAAATAATTTTGGATTTTTATAAAGATAATAAAAATGAAATAAAAATATTTTTTGTAATTTTAATATTTATATAAAAGAAAGAAAAATAAAATAAAAAGGAAAATATTTTTGGATTTTTATAATTTTATAAATACAAAAATAACTTTCAAAAGAAATGATCTTCAAGGCACTAACTCGAAACACAACGTAAAAATCGTACAACTCTCCCCGGCAACGGCGCCATTAACTTGGTACTCGTTCGTAAGAACGTGTCGAAGTAATCTTAAGTATTTCCCGTTGGATAAAATAATCACTTGAGGACAAGTGAAAATCTATCTTTCGGAGTCGTGTCTACAGTGAGAATTGAATAGAAATTCACATCGATGTTTTTCGTTTGATGCTCGATTATCTGTTGGTTGGTTTTAGATTTAAACTACTTTTAATATTAAAGATACTATTTTTAATATAACTAAAATTATACTAATGATTTAAACTAACAAGATTAAGCTAAGAGATCTAAAAGATATAATAAACGAATATGCTTGTCAAGTGAGGCAAAAAGATCATTAAGTGTGAAAAATGGTTTTAATTGACGAATTAGCACCCGTAAAAATATTATTTTCTCACAACGTTGGTTTATTTTGAAAACGATATTTTATATTGGTATTAATTACTATATTTGATGTTTGATTATTTTTTTAGGATTTTGCCCTTCAAAATAATCAAATAAAAAATCTAAATAATCCGAAAATTATTAATCAACAAATCTCTTTTTAATTTCACACTTAATTTACTAATATTACTACTCACTTAACAAGCATATATAAAACTACTCACTAATCATAGCAACTAAACTAGCATAAACAAACATAATCATATTTCTAATTAAACTAAAAATTAAAACAATTAAACTAAATCTACTAAGTAAAGAGAAAGGAAGGAAAGTAGAACCCGATTGATGCAACGAAAAAGAAACAACCACCCGATCTAATAAACTAAATAAAATCCTAAAGCTTACTACTTTATTAGTTTTTATCAAACTAATTAGCTAGTAAAGTTTTGAGCTTTATTCACTAATTAGTTTTAGACTACAAAAAGCTTAAAACTTTAGGAATAAAACTAGCTTATTAGACCCATAAGCTCCTCGCCAAAGTGTTGGATCAGATTCATCAACATTAAAACAAACAAAGTTAAAGTGCACAATATAACAATAAGATATTAAAACGAAATAAGCTAGATCTAGAAGTAAATAAAACTAATTTATAAAAAAAGCTATAAGATTTAGTAAAAAAAAGTTATTTAAAGATGAAAACTTTAGATCTAAATTCACCCGAAACCTAGGTGTTTTACTCCAAAAAGTAAACGGGAGACGGGTATAATTAAGGATTAGATCTAAACAATAACCAAATAAGCTAACAACTAAAAGAGAATAAGCCAATTGAAAATAAGTTGTAATAAGCTAAATTGGACCTCGTAACCGCCTCTACCAGCCTGGCATCACGCGTATACTGACACCTGCAACATTGGACCTCGTCTTCTGAACCTTTGACCTCGTCATTAGTCGTCAGCCGCCGCCATGTGTCGACCTCTAATTGGCCAGCCGCCATTTAACCTAGTACATGCAGTAATAATTAGTAGCAGCGTCGCCGCCACGTGGCGGCACCTGATTGGCCAGCCGTCAGCCACGTGGCATCCACGTTAGCAGGTGGGACCCACTTGCTGACGTGGCAGCTGACGTGGCGGTCAACGTTGACCGTTGACCGGGTCAACGGGCCAGGTCGTGTATGGATTCAGGTCCGATCGGCTTTCGGGTCGGGTCGGGTCGGTTCTTAGGTCGGGTTGCCACGTGTCACCACCTGAGTGGTATCACATGGCATGTGAGAAATATAACTCACCCAAGCACAGCCCGGATCGAACTCATGACCTCTAGCTCAGAGGTTTAAGGGTTTCCCCTTTGCCATTTAAGCTAGAGCATAGCTCTGATAAACGATGCACAAAAAATATATATATGGCATTCAGTCTTGGTCAGGGTCATTTAATAAGAAAGGTCAAAAAAGGAATTTGACCGGTTCAAATAAAAAGATTTAGGAAGGTTCAAGAGGTGAGGAAAGTACCGATGGATTCGTAGTTTTGCGATTTTTTCCAACGGAGTGTTCGGGGAATTTTTCCGAGTTTGTTTGAATCTCGATGAACGTGAAAACGTCGTCGAAACTTACTTAAAAATTACCGTTTTTGCTTCGTTTTCAATCCTTTGTACCTGCAAGATATAATAACACAAACCAAACATATTTGCAATATAATTACTCATATTTTATGGTTATTAGTCCGTTTTATAGTGTTTTCCAGGGCTAAAATGATGTGTGTTTAAGCACACATCAGGGGGTGGTTCATATGTGTTAAAGGGGGAAGAAATGTTTACATTTTTGGGTATTATGTATAAGTGTAGGTATTTGATTAAGTATGTAAAAGTGGTATGGTTTACATGCATGCATAAAAGTTCATAATGCAAAACGTAAGCGTTTTACGTAAAATTTTCAAAATAAAATATGAAAAGTTATAAATTATCTTCATAATAACTATATAACACATAACTAACGTAAACTTATATTTATTTAATACTGGTTTACGTTAAATCTTGATTTTTAGTTTACGCGATTTAACTTAACGGTTATAACTAAAAGTAAACACGTAAAAGTTCAAAGTAAATAGTTATGAGTTTATTGACGTAAAATGACCTAAAAATATGAATTGTCACAGTCTCCCCGTGTTACGAAATTCAGTTTGAGTGACTTCTAGAGTGGTGTTGACAAAGAGGTGCGGGTACTTGTTGCGGAATACTTATCTTAATCCTCCAAAAACATGGTAACCAACTTCGTTTTCTTAATACTAGAGTATCATCGGGACGGGTTTCCACTCCTTATTTATACCATGAAGATTTTCGTTTTCAACATTCTCATCCTTAATCGCTTAATCTTGAGCATTCAAAATTTATGACGTTAGGTTCAAATGTATCGTTATGACCAAAGTTTGTCTCTTAACGGCTTTCCCCGTTCCTTTTGACTTAGAGCATCAACTACGATATTTTTTCTTTCAGGGCGATAACTAATCTATACATATGATGGTGTTACCAAGACTAAGTTTTATGGCATTCAGCCGATGTTGAATGGGTGATTTAGTAAATTCCCTAATGGCGAGCAAACTCGATGGTGAATTGTCCAAGGGCGACTAGTGTTGCATCTTGACTTTTCGGCTTAGGATTTGGCGTAAGTGATGTCGACTTTATATAGTAAGGTGGGGTAAAGGTCTACTTAGTTCCTTTGTTCATGCACATCTTATGTATACGCACTCAAAATTTTGCTTTTTAAGAATATAAGTAGAAAATTAATTTTGACAAAAGTTTAAGGTGACTACTTCCAACATAGCATGGTATTTCCTGAATTGGACATAGGTGATCAGGCTATGTATAATTGAGGACTAACGATGAAATTCTCATTTTCGTCAAACTAGTGTTATGTACAAGTCAGTATCAAAATAATTTTATAATGTAACAAAATAATTCATAAGATGAAAAACAAGGTAGCTTTTAGGATGACAACAAAATAGTTTGTGAAATGACCGTAAAACAGTTTATAAGGTGATAGCAAAACAGCTCATAAGATGATAGTAAAATAGTTTATATGATGATAATAAAATAGTTTACAAGGTAATAGTAAAATGATTTATAAGATGATAATAACATAGATTTTAAAATGATAGCAAAATAGTTTATAAGATGATAGGAAAACAGTTTATAAAATGATAGCAAAACATTTTATAAGATGATAGGAAATTAGTTTATAAAATGATAGCGAAATAGTTTATAAGATAATAGTGAAATGGTTTATAAGATGGTAACAAAATAGTTTATAGACAACAAAATGGTTGATAAGATGACCAAAATAGTTTATAAAACGACAGTGAAACGTTTTATAAGGATGTAACATTTTAAGGAGTGTAATTGACGGAATTGTCATAACACTTAATTTGATAGAGAATTTGAAACATTCATAGGGTACAACGAATTTTAAAGAAAAGTACAAAGTAAATCTCTCTAGGGAATAGAGTCTAATAAGGTTTCAACTTAGGTTTCACTAGGCAAGACGAGAAAAATCTCTCTTTAAGCATCGATATCATCTGCAATGTTGCTAGGGTCTTGATCGGCTTCTCCTCCTCCTAAAGCATACACCCTTCTACGTGCTTCACTACTTCCAGCTTGGTTTTTACTGTTCTGATTCTTTAACTCCGGGCATTCACTACGATAGTGTCCTTGTTTCCCACATTCAAAGCAAGTAAGGGTTCTTTGATTTGCCACCGGAGCCCTCTGATTTGTTGTGGCAGCTAGACTCGTACAACCCTTGGTTTGATGACCAATCCTTTTATAATTTCCACACTTTGTAGTGCACGGTCCGGTATGGTGATATTTGCATTTATTGCACAGAGTCAAGGTTCGAGCATACACTTTCTTCTTACCAGGCATAGCAGTGTAGGCCCTTGATACGTTCTGCCTCTTGTAGGGTGGTTTTTGAACATAGTCGTCCCTTGGATTGTTCTCCATCCTTATTTTGTTATCACTTTGTCTAGTAGCAAAAACAAGAATTTTTTGATCCATCAAACTGTTTGAAATTTCAATTGCTTCTTGGAGTCTTGTTGGCTTAGATGAAGTCACATTCCCCTGAATGCTACTAGGAAGACCCTAGATGAACCTTTCTACTTTATCCTCCTCACCGGGAACCATTCTTAGGCACAACAAAACTAATTCTTGAAAACGTTGTGTATACCCCACAAGGTCGGTCCCCTTCACATTTAAATTTCACAGCTCATTCTCCAACTTTTGAATCTCGTTTCTTTGGCAGTAAGCTTCAGTCATCATCTTCATCAAACTCTTCCATGTCATCTCATAGCCTGCATCATGTCCAACAGTCCTAACATGGGAGTTCTATCATGTTAGTGCACCACATAGCAAGGTACAAGTGGCATACTTCACTTGACATTCAACAACACAATTACTAATATGGAATAAAGATTCCATCTTTTCAAACCAGTTGGCTAATCCTACAGCCCCTTCAGTTCCCTTGAAATTACGTGGTTGACAATTCAAGAACTCCTTATACATGCACCCACGAGCAGTGTGCAACGTCCTTTCACCACCACTTATCGTGGCTTTCATTCCCATTGTTGTTTCCATTTCCATTCCCATTTTTGTTCTTGTTTCCATTGTTCCGATTCGCCTCATAGTCTAACAACGCATCAGCTACACATTGTGATATTAGTCGCTCAATAGCGGCTGCGCTCATACTGTTTCTCTTTGGTGACATTTTCTTCAAATTCAAAAAAAAAATCAGACGAGTTTTAAAAGTCGCGTTCCAAAGATGAAATGTTGCGATGTGACGGGTTAACGTCGTGTTTGAATTAATCAACATGTTTCTAGGCGACGGGTCATAAGATGACGTAGGTGCTTCAACAGTATAGGGCGGGTGTTCAAACTCAAAGTTGAATGGTAAGGTAACTAGTGGGATAGGCGGACTGTGACAAGTTTCAATGTTATGTAAAACGGTATTATGTAAAAGACATGAAAACGTTTTAAAGACCATCGTATCACTCACAATGTCTTAGAAAAGTTCTAGTATCTATATGAATAACCATTATATAAATCAAGTGTAAAATGTACGTAAGCGAAAGCAAACACAAGTATAAGTCATGTAAGCAAGTAGTGTGAGCAAGTAGTGTATATGCACATGAAAAAGTTTTATGTGGTGCAATGTTTTTGAAAATGGTTGTAGTCCAGGTAAAAAAAAATATGTGACCTGGTTCTCTACAACCTTGGCTCTAGATACCAATCTGTAACACCCCCAAAATATGTGGCAGCGGAAAGGTATCTCAGGGCGTTACTTCATAATACAAAAGCACAAGATATAAGAGAACGACCTCTAAATGAGTCGTTTAAAAGATAACCTCGTTGTTTCATTGAAGTAAATAAGTTCAAAATAAGTTGTCCTAAGTTTGCATCAATTGAAAATCATAGTTTAAAAATACAACGAGGAAGGTAGTGCATGAAAAGTCCATGAAAATGTAGGCTCGTATGAATGAAGACCCAATGCACTTCAAATACTCCATAACAGTTAAGCACCTGAGAAATACATGCTTAAAAATGTCAACATAAAGTTGGTGAGTTCATAGGTTTAAGTAAATAATAATTGTGGACCGCAAGATTTAAATTGTATAACAGGTAATACATATAATGCCAAATAAGATTGTAATTTGATTGCACTAAGCTCATGACATCAAAACGAAGACATTGTATAAACATAACCTTTGCCCGTTGGAAGGGTCCAACCCGAGACCCTCCAGATTTCGATATGGTATACGCCCGTTGGCCTTGTAGGAGACCAAACCTGGACGGGGATGTCAATCCCAATAAATCTATTTATAACACACGCGCTTACATAAGGTACTTAACGGTTCATGATGATGGACGTTGTGGGTTGTCGGTACTTAGGCGCATCAATAATCATCGTAAAAATTGTAAAGTATTGTATTTGCTTCCTATTATAAAAACAAGCAATGTATCTCACCCCGAGATTTGTAAAGTAATTGTAAAATAAGTGAAAGCGGGGCTATAAACTCACCTCAAGTAAAATATATTGATTTTAGAGAAATTAATAAAGGAAATCGTCACAATATGTCCAACACGCAACCTATTTATTTATAGGTCGATTTAGAATAATGCAAGCGAAATAAAATGATGCACTATATTTTATAACGTTATATCACCACCTAAAAGTTTGCGTTTTAGTTTTATAAGTCAAAATAATGTTTACGTCAAGTTCGTCACTTTAATACACAAGTATACATATTTCTAGTATTTTCATATAGTCAATTTAATTATAGTCTAATTAATTTGTAAAATAATATTTATAAAGTTTTGATGCGTATAAATATTACACAAGTGTTACAACAATATTTCCTAAGGTGTTTATAGCTCAAACGGGCTCGAAAACCCCAAATAAACATCCTAACAGCTTCATATTTACTAAAAATACGTGCAGGAAATTTATTAACTTTTCCCAAAAATAGTCCACTTTTGACGGAGTGTATCTCATTCTTTGTAAACATTCATGACAAAAGAAAGTATCTTATTTTAGCGAAAAATTATTCCGGACAAGTTTTCTTTTATACACTTTAGCCGATTCGGATCCGAAAGGGGTCAAAACCTCAATTTAAAATCTGATCAGAATGTTGAAAAAATTATTAAAGTTGAAGATAAGGGTATTTCAGTCATTTTAGTTCAACCAAGGACCAAAATTGGAACCAAACATTCGTCACACGGACGTTTTTTGTAATTTTGAAACTCGACGGACCAAAAGTGAAATTTAGCGTAAAAACCACTAGGACCATTTTTGGCTATTCTCTATTTATTTAACAAACTGTACTTACTTACACTTGTTGCTTCTGCTACTGTTGTATTTATGTTTGGCGGGTTGTATGGGCCCCCCCCCCCACAATATTGGTTTGTGTAGTGATGGGGTATTTTGGCTAGTTCGTGGCTAAGAGGATTTTAGAGAGATTCTTTGAGCAACGAGATGATGGTGAAATTTACTTCTTTGATCGTATCTGGATTCCATCAGTTGGTGGTGTAAGGAAATTGATCATGGATGAAGCTCATACTTCTAGATATTCAGTACATCCGGGTGCGGATAAGATGTACTATGATCTGAGAGACTTGTATTGGTGGCCTGGTATGAAGAGAGACATTGCTGAGTACGTTAGCAGATGTCTTACGTGCTCTAAGATTAAAGCCGAACATCAGAAACCCTCAGGATTTCTTCAACAACCAGAAATTCCTGAGTGGAAATGGGAAAAGATAACGATGGACTTTGTCACAAAGTTGCCTAAAAGTAGCAGTGGGCATGATACGATTTGGGTAGTTGTTGATAGATTGACCAAGTCGGCTCACTTCTTACCTATTCGTGAAGACTACAAGACGGAGAAATTAGCAAAGATTTATACCAATGAGATTGTAGCGAGACATGGTGTGCCGGTATCAATCATTTCAGACCGTGATGGTCGAGATCTTGACTAGCCGTTGTTCTACAGACGTTGATGCAAGCTTTTCAGGAAGCCGTTTGGTGTACGAGAATAGACATGAGTACGGCTTATCAACCCATCAGAACGTACGGTCAGATGTGATGCGTACTATTCAGACATTGGAGATTGCTTCGATGCTTGTGTTATGGATTTTGGTGGTGTGTTGGGATACTCAACTTCCAATTGATGACGTTTTCCTATAAAGAACAGTTACCAGTGTCGCGCAAAGATCAACCTTAAGATGGTGTGATCACATATATCGACTTGCTTGTGTTCACCAAGGGTCTAGAGAAATGCCGATTGCGATTCGAGTATCTCATTCTTTGTAAACATTCATGACAAAAGAAAGTATCTTATTTTAGCGAAAAATTATTCCGGACAAGTTTTCTTTTATACACTTTAGCCGATTCGGATCCGAAAGGGGTCAAAACCTCAATTTAAAATCTGATCAGAATGTTGAAAAAATTATTAAAGTTGAAGATAAGGGTATTTCAGTCATTTTAGTTCAACCAAGGACCAAAATTGGAACCAAACATTCGTCACACGGACGTTTTTTGTAATTTTGAAACTCGACGGACCAAAAGTGAAATTTAGCTAAACCACAAGGACCATTTTTGCAATTCTCTATTTATTTAACAAACTGCTACTACTTACCACTTGTTGCTTCTGCTACTGTTTAATTTACTGCTATTGTTACGTTTCGCTAAAGATAACCTAAAGGGTAAATTACACTGTTGGTCCCCAAGGTTAGGACCGATTGCGGATTCAGTCCCTAGATAACGGGAGTCGATGTCGTTAGTCTTTTTTTGTCACTGTTCTTACCCGTTTGGTCCCTCGAGCCCCGTTATATGTAATGGGTGTTAGTTTGACTTTTCAACGATGGGCAATTTAGTAATTTCAAATTTTCGTCATTATTTCACCCTTGGTCCCTCACTAATTTTTATTTTCGTTTTTTTGTTTTTTCCAACGGCTACTTTTACTGTAGCTTTTTTGTCGTTTTCTACTAATACCATTGGTCCTTCAACCAATTTTTTTTCTCTTTTCTTTTTCTCATTTAATAAAACTCTGACTATTTTATTCATTTGGGAGGTTCACTATGAGATATTAGTTAAATTTTAGTTTTTAAATAGATATTTTTGTTATAATGGTAAAATAAGTTTCCTTCATATCCATATTATATATTTTTGAATCATAACTTCTAGAATCTTTAACTATGCCTAGCGTAACAAAAATTATCAATATATTGCAAAATTGTAAGTTGTATTTAATATTCTTAAGAAAAGTAATGAGTCGTTCACGATATCATTATGTGTATCACGTATACTGTTTTTACAATTGCATTTTTCCGTTACAATTTGCAAACTCAATCTTCACCACAAACTCAATTTATCACCAACCTCAAACTCATCACCTCCACTACGTGCACAACTGAGTACACAACAACCAAACGCAAACCCAAATCCATAACACGGATATATCCAAACCCAAATCCTCTAATTGTCTCTACCCGCCTGGCTAAATTCTAAGAAAAAACTTGATCGAATCCAAACCCATAAATCACTGTCGCCACCAAAAACGTTGGTGGTTTCAGACGGTGTAGCTCGGCAATGATTTCAGGCGACGTGACAGAAAATGTTGGTGGTTTCAGGCGATGTTCTTTCCGGCGACATGGTGGTTCTTGTGGCTTTTTTCGGCGGTTTGCATACGGGCCAAATGCCCGGTGTATTTTTTTTCTTGCAAACCATTTTTCTAAATGAAATAAACTCTCAAAAAGCACTTGCTTTGCAATAAGTTTTGGACAAATAATGGAAGTATGATTGCAGTTGCTTGCATACTTTCAACCAAAAGGATTTTTCATTTATAAAGAAGCTTTCTTTGTCCAAGTCAAACTTAATAGGTTAACATTGCAATCAAATGGATAAATGTTATTTTCATTACTCCTGAAGTCTTCATTTACCTATGAGCAAAATTACCACAATGACCAAACATTGTTCCCTACATAAATTATTTGTCGTCATTTTTTGTATCTTTTTCTTTTGGATTATTCCTTCGATTTCTTCGGCCAATGATGAAGATGAGACGGATCACTTGGCCTTGCTCTCACTCAAGGCACATATAATATCCACCCATATCAGCCACCGAAATCTTTGAAATTTTCCGGCAAGTTTAAGCAATTAAACTCTATCACGTCAGTCACCATATTCCGACCATCATCTCCACGGTTCATTTCCATCATCTTTATCCTACCCAAATCTCAACCGTACATCTTCGAAACACAGTTATAACTCACCACCACTACCACAACTATAACCCACCGCCGCCACGATATAACCACAACTACACTCGTAAAACTAGATCTACTGCCATTATTGAACCCACCACCATGCGTACAACTAGATCTACTACAGTTTGACACCACCACCACTGTAACATACCACTAGAGAACTAACACCATCCGCTGCCCACTGATAATCATAACCTATCATCATTTATATTAGATTTCATGTTCTTGTTATTTGTGGTTTATGTTTGTGGTGAAAATAGTGTAGTTTGATGGTGGTTTTAAGATCTTGTAGATGTAAACAAGCTAAAAAAGCAAAGTAAAATGAGACGATAGAGAGAAGTTTAAACATGTTTAGCGAAACAAGGAAATGAAAAGTAAAAAAAATACAATTGTTGTAATAAAACAAACGGGTGTAAAAAAACATGTACAAGAGACCAACAGTGCAATTAAGTTTTTAAGTGAAATTATCATAATACTTATCACTAACGAAGCAACTTAACGACTATTCAGCTCTTAGGACCAAACACGCACCAAAATAACGACTTTTGAGACAATTTTCACCGATTTTCAAAACGGGGGACTGAATCCGCAAACGGGGTGGACTTTGGGGACCAACAGTGTAATTTACCCTAACCTAAATTATTACCATATGTTTGTTTGAACTAAAGTCCCATTTCTTTTTCCATAAACATAAAACACAAGTCAGGTCTTTTTAATCAAAGCCTCTCGCACCCAATCACATCAAATCAAAGCGCGGGAACAAACACCCACAAGATCTCAGTTCAATCATCTCTCTAATAAAAATGGCATCAATTGAAGATAGAACAAAAGCTTCTTCTATAACAGCGAATTTAGAAGAAGAAGAAGACGAAGAACATGATTCGAAAGAATTGGTTCTACAGAGATACTTTTTACTAGAGTGGAAGCTTGTTAAGTCTATCTTAAACGACATCGTTTCCAATGGCAGAGTCGTTGATCTTTCCTCTGTTCATAAGATCCGATCCATTGTATGTTTAATTATTCTGATTGTTTCATAATTGGTTATATTTTCATGTTTTAGGGGGTGTTTGTTTCGGCTTATGGTTTATTTGGTTTCCGGCTTATGTTTCAGAAGCACATTTTTTGTGGCTTATTTTGAATCTTTTCGGCTTATATAAGTTATAATAAGCTTATATAAACTGAAAACCAAATAAGCCATAAGCCGGCTATATAAGCTGAAACAAACACCCCCTTAATCGGACAACTTGTGACAGTGGATGAAAATGAGCTGCATTTGTATGTTTATTAGGTACTCTTTTTTTTCTTTTCTTTTTTTGTGAAATGGTGAATTATTTTAAGCAAATAAAAATCAGCATACAATGAGATGAAACACAGACTGTATGGACATGCCCTTAAGCCATTAACTACAATGAAACAGTACCAATGGCGGAACTTGAACATTCGTCTGGGGGGCCGAATTTTTTAGGACGTACCAAAATAAAAAGATGAACCCGCATATGCATCACAGAGGCTCTTACACGAGGCATCATCAAGAAATGAGTAAAACCTCGTGTTCCATTGAGGCTCAATTATAGAGAGCTACATTTCCAAATTAATTGGCTTCGCTCAACTATAATGAGTTACTCAAGGATACATCCCACCTTGACTACATTTCCTATCCTTCTGTCCATTCCATTTTCCAACTGGAGCATCATCCTCACAATTGAAAAATAAAATAAGACAGCAAGATAGGCATCATCAGGCTGTACCAAAAGCAGGCAACCTTCCTTATGAGGCTGAGTGTTGCCTTTTAACTTCATTTGCCCTCCTACACAAACAGTGATTCTTCCACCATCCACTGCAATGCAATGTTTTAAAACCCGTTTTTTTATTGACTCGGTTTAGTAGCCGGTTCATCGGGTCACCCGTTGAACCGCTGGGTCAAACCGGTTCTATAAATATGTATAATTTATTCATATATTTAATATGTAGTATTGTATAATCTCTTCATTTATCTTACGTTCAATTAAACCGATGAAAATGATTGAGACTTTACTAGTAAGCTTTAGTTTTAAGTAATATATATATAATTATAACATAGATTTGCGAAAAACAATTTGCTTATGATTGCAAGTTATAATAGACTATAATAAGACAATAATAGTTGATGTTTTAAGTTAGTTCTAACTCTATTTTAACTAACATTAGTTTTCACCACTTCAACTTTTCAATTACGCTTAGAAAAGTTTATGGATAAAAAAAGTTTTTGTTAGATTTTTGTAGAAAAAATCAAGACCCGGCCGGGGTTATCAAACCGGGTCAACGAAAAACCGGCGGTTCAATTCGGTTCTCAAACAAGCAAAAACTCGGGTCACATCCGGCCCGGTCTCCAAGCCGGTTCGTGGTTCAACCGGGCGGGTCAACCCGGGTTTTAAAACATTGCTGCAATGTAAAAGTGAAAGATGCAGAAAGGTTCCCAAAATCAAGTTACAAGGCCCTCTGCAAGAACAAATACTCCATCAAAACATACATTGCTTTATACTCTTAATCCAAACACTCCACTTCATACAGAATACTATCCATTTGCTTTCAAAGTCATATTGTCCCATCTTAGATTCCAAATTTCCGCAACTTTTAAAACAGGGCTTGTCTTTTTAACCTTGAAACTCATCAGTCTTAGCTTCACATTCTCAGTGATTATCTTCAATACTTGATCCACAGTTCTTTTCTCCTTCTTAAATGTCCTCCAATTCCTTTCTTGCCAAATACAGTAAACTGCTGCAGCAAGCACCAGTCTGTTTACAATTTTCCATATGCTGCTTTTAGCTTGAGTATGAGATAGGTTACTAACAATAGTCTTTTAACTCATCCTGTCTTCCTTGCATCAGCATTTTACCCTTTAATTTTTTCCAAATCACCTTTGCATACTCACACTTGAAGAACAGCTGAGAGTGTGAATCCATTCCATTCTTGCATAATGAGCATTCAAAGTTAGTGTGATAATTCCATTTAGCTAATAGAAAGATAATCTTTCTTTGATTGCCAGCCATAGAATGAAAGCATGCCTTGGTTGAAACTGGCTGAACCAAACAGCATGATACCAGTCAACTTTAGCTGCATTTTCTCGTAGGTCCACCCAAGCTTGCTTTGTTGAGAATTCTTTCTTTTCATCATGGTTATCAATCCAGTAAACTTTATCTTTAATTCCATTGGACAAGTTAGGGATGGCAATATTATTAGGTATTCTTTAATTGTCACTGGTTTAACAAGATGTACTGTACGTAAAATTACTCTTTCAAATTTCAGAAATTTATTAGATAGTGCTCGGAATTGGGATTGGAGCTTGTTTTGTTCGAATTCTAAACTAAATTTTGGTGGAGTTTGTGTTGAAGAAGAAACCAAAATTGTGTCATTTTCTTTTACCATTGAAATGCAGAAAAAAACATGTTTTCAATTGCAGTAATAAAAATAAAAAAAAATGCCAGGAGGAGCGAAAGGACACCGTAAGGTGCTCCGCGAAGTTTTTATATACATGCATTTTGTATTATAAAATGTTAATGAATGATTTTTTAGGCATGGTAAAGATTTGTTTGTTGTATTGGTTTTCACAGAGAATGGGATGTAAGAGGGTGTTTGGTATTGCGTTTTGAAACTGAAACGTAAATGATCACTTCATAGTGTTTGGATGGTATTTGTTAAAAACTTTGTACTTGTGTTTGTCAAAACGCACTAAGGTAGTCTCGGTGCAAACCTATCAACACCTTCCTGCTGATTTGGGGGTCACATTTCAGCACAATAAACTGTAAATTGTTTTATGTGTGATTATTTATAATTTGATGCCGATTTAGTTGTCGCCTGTTTGTAGATGGTTTAGTTACCAAGAATTTTCTCCAAATAGATTAGATATGACCTTCAAGACTGTGCATAGGCTCAACAGCATGTGGTGAACTGCTGTTCTTTTACCATATGTTGTTACCGGTTATTGAAGTATGTGGGTGGCGGGTGCGTAAACCATGATTATGTGGATGGTGTCGTACTTAATGGTGATGTTCGTATAACTATGGCTGAGCATATTGTAAACCTTGTTAAGGTTGATGGGGCAGTAAATGATGCTGATCTTCCTGAAACCGTGAAGAAGTAACTATACAAGACGGGCAAGAGCAAGAATGATTATTGGGTGATATGCCTAGATTACTTTAAATTTTTCCGATTAGTGTTAAAAGTAAATGTGCAATTTTAGGGAGTTTTGAGTTTCTTTTTCCATAATAGATTATGCGTTTACAAAACTGTATTTGTCTCTAAGTAAACAAAGATATTCACTTTATTCAAATGGTTTGCTAAGCACTTTTTTGCTGATTATTTGTGTATTGCAAAATAATCAGAGGTTGTACTTCATAACGCAATCCCAAACACCCTCTTAGTTTAGGTGTTAGTTGGGTTGTTTTGGGTGGTAGTTTGATGTTATATTGGGATTTTTTGTCACTTGTTGGATTGTGCTACAAGTGAATTTTTATATCAAAACAAAACTATGAGAGTGTTTCTGTCAATCAATACTTATAGACTTCAATTTTTATTTTTATTTGGACTTGGTAGAACTATTATAATGCTTTACTGTTATTTCTTCATATCTGTTGTGTAATGATCATGTGTTAAACATGAAATTACACTTTTTTTTGGAAGAAATAGAGGAGATATTATGTAATGTTCATGTGCTAAAATTTACAAATTTTTTTTGCTTTGTACAGACGGATAAATATCAGGAACAAGGACAACTGCTAGAACCGTACCTTGAGATCATAATTTCTCCCCTGATGCAAATAATTCGTTCAACAACAATTGAATTAGGCGCAGAGTCCAATGAACTTCTTGACATAATCAAGCCTTTATGCATTATAATTTATTCGTTGGTCACAGTTTGTGGGTACAAGGCTGTAATCAGGTTCTTCCCTCATCAAGTTTCTGATCTAGAACCAGCGGTGTCTCTTCTGGAGAAATGTCACGGCACATCTGCAGGAACCGCATTGCGGCAGGAAAGTACCGGAGAGATGGAGACCAAATGTGTGATACTATTGTGGCTATCGATACTTGTCTTGGTTCCTTTTGATATATCATCTGTGGATACAAGTATTGCAAGTAATAATTCTGTCGATGCAAATGAACCACCTCCCTTGGTGACTAGGATATTAGATATCTCAAAGGAGCACCTTTCAAGTGCGGGTCCTATGCAAGAGATAGCGGGATTGCTTCTCTCAAAGCTTCTAACACGTCCAGATATGTTGCCTGCTTTTACCAGGTTCTACTCATCAGAATTTATATATTAATTATGCTTAATCATAGTTGCATAAGATGCTAGGATATTACAGTTGGTGTGTATATTTGAGTCTCTTCACTGATATCCTTGTACAGTTTGCATTAATTCAATGAAATTTATGTTATTTTGCAGAAATGCAAGGGTCTGATTAGAGTTGTTTTTCTTTTCAGCTTTATTGAATGGACCCATGAAGTCCTATCATCTGCCACAGAAGATGTAATAAATCATTTCCGGTTACTTGGTGCTGTAGAATCCCTTGCTGCTATTTTCAAGGTCTGCTTTTGATCTCTTTATCATGTTATGTGCAAAATTGTTTCTGTAGTAGCTATTCCAGAAATATATTGATAAAGTTGCCACATAAAGATACTTTTAGCTTACAAATACGAACCATGCCATAATCAATCCACGGAAATCATTTAGCCCATTTTTGGGAGATAAACTATAGTATATCTGAAGATTGTTTCATCCATCAGACACAGGTTTCAGCAGGTCTGATGTAGGTGGTTGAAGTTTGCATCAATATTTGTTTTTATTTATATATTTTACACTTTGTTGAATTTGCTTTATGATCTTTATGTTAGAATGGAAGCCGGAAAGCATTACTTGATATTGTTCCAGATGTTTGGAATGACACATCAGTCTTGATTAAGTCAACCCCTGCAGCTCGTAGTCCTTTACTTCGCAAATATTTAATTAAACTTACACAACGAGCGGGCCTCACTTGTCTACCTCATCGTCCAACAACCTGGTGCTATGTGGTAAGATATTACAGATTGTTTTTAGTTGTTGATTATAATAACATGCAACTCTTTTGATATGCCATTCTGTTCTTTTATGTAGGGTAAACACAGTACACTTGGAGGGAATCTATCAAAAAATGCATCACAAACTGATCCAAACAGTCATGTATTAAATTCTGGCTCATTAAATTCAGGCCCTGATTACTCTCTTCAAGATGAAGAGATGGATGTTCCTGATATTATTGAAGAGATTATTGAGTTACTATTGACTGGATTAAAAGATACCGTATGTTTATTATGCAATATTCTGTTATTTCAAAAGCCAAATTGTTTTGTAATTGACATTTTGACCCTCAACTTTCAGGATACTGTTGTCCGTTGGTCTGCTGCCAAAGGTATTGGGCGCATAACTTCCCGTCTCACATATACTTTGGCAGAAGAAGTCCTTTTGTCTGTATTAGAACTTTTTTCACCTGGTGAGGTATGGCAGACATCCACTTGTTTCTGTTTGTTGTATACTGGTCTCTCATCTTAGTTATTGAATTTTCATGTGCCCTGCAGGGTGATGGTTCATGGCATGGTGGATGCTTGGCATTGGCTGAGCTCGCACGTAGAGGATTACTTTTACCTATTAGCCTTCCTAAAGTTGTACCTGTAGTTATAAAGGTTCTTCATCTCATCTACACTGGAAAATCAAAATTTCTGATAGTTGATGTGGCTTAACAATTTTTATGAAATCGAAATGATTATTGTTTACAGGCACTACATTATGATGTAAGAAGGGGTCCACATAGTATTGGGTCTCATATTCGTGATGCTGCTGCTTATGTTTGCTGGGCATTTGGCCGTGCATATAATCAAACTGACATGAAGGGGATACTGGATCAACTTGCACCTCACCTTTTAATAATCGCATGTTATGACCGTGAGGTGGATACCAACACTTTTGCATGCTTTATACTTACTCACCTCATTGAGAGTTCTAATACATAACAACTTTTGCAGGTTAATTGTAGAAGAGCAGCTGCAGCTGCTTTTCAGGAAAATGTTGGGAGACAAGGAAATTATCCTCATGGAATCGACATTGTGAATACAGCTGATTATTTTGCACTTTCTTCACGAGTAAATTCGTATCTGCATGTTGCTGTTACTATAGCTCAATACGATGGTTACCTTCATTCATTCATGGATGAACTCCTGTCTAATAAGATTGGTCATTGGGTATGTTCTTGTGAAATATGATACTTGAGGAAATAATATGTAATCTCTAAGTATTTAACTTACTCGCTACTGATACTTCCAGGAAAAAGGGTTGAGGGAACTTGCCTCAAATGCGTTATCCGCTCTTGTGAAATATGATCCTGAATATTCTGCAAATTTTGTGCTCGAGAAATTAATACCATGCAGTCTTGCTACTGATTTATGCATGCGCCATGGTGCAACATTGGCAGTTGGTGAGCTTGTATTAGCACTAAATAACTGCGGTTATGCTCTTCCAAAAGGTTTGCAATCTTTTTATCTACTGAATTTTATTTAGTTTTTTTTCAGTTGCGTAATAACATTTATTTTCAATTTTTTTATTTCAGATAAGCAGAAAGTTGTTGCTGGTGTAGTCCCTGCTATTGAGAAAGCAAGATTGTATCGTGGAAAGGGTGGTGAAATAATGCGTGCTGCTGTTTCTCGGTTCATTGAGTGTATTTCTATTGTAAACATAACTTTGACAGAAAAAATAAAGAAAAGTCTGCTTGACACCCTTAATGAGAATTTGAGGCATCCCAATGGTCAAATACAGGTAAATTCTGTCTTCCAATTTTTTCCACTAATTACAATCTCAACTCCTAATATTCTTCATGTTTTTTTTCTCTACAGAATGCTGCCAATCAAGCTTTTAAGTATTTTGTTCCAACTTACTTTGCAAAGATAGATGAGAAAGGGAGTTATGATATTACCCTAAAATACCTTGAGCAGCTGACTGATGCAAATGTAGCTGTGAGAAGAGGATCTGCACTGGCAATAGGGGTTTTGCCCTTTGAGTTTATTGTCACAAGATGGAAGATGGTGCTTGAAAAACTTTGCAAATCTTGTGCAGTCGAGGTAAACTTTCTTTAATGAATATCCCTGATAACAGAAACTGGCAAATGAATATCTCACATAACGGAGTCTTTTATCCTGATTAGGATAATCCCGAAGATAGGGATGCTGAGGCACGTGTAAATTCTGTTAAAGGACTTGTATCAGTGTGTGAAACACTTACTTCGACTACAGAGTGTTCTGGTTTAGAACCAGATGAGGCCACGTCTCTGTTTATTATGATAAAAACCGCAGTGATGCAGAGTTTGTTCAACGCTCTGGAAGATTACTCGGTTGATAATAGAGGTGATGTAGGCTCATGGGTTCGTACGGCTGCAATGAATGGTCTTGAAAAGGTTACATCCATTTTATGCAAGAGAGAAAAAGCAGTTGGAAGTGAATCACTTTTTGATGCTGATATTGCAACTAGTTTAGTTGGAGGTATTGTAAAACAAGCAGTAGAAAAGATGGACAGGTTAAGAGAGGTGGCTGCGAAAGTTCTTCAAAGGATTTTATACAGTGAAGAAGTTTCTGTTCCTCACATACCATTCAGGGAAAAATTAGAAAAAATTGTTCCGAAGGAAGATGAATTGAAATGGGGGGTAAGTGCTAAATTGCTAATGTATAATATTACAGATGCCAATTTTGACTCATTCACTTATGAATCGGCCAGTTATGGTTAAAATTGTTCTCTAATGGTTCAAACAGGTTAATGAAACTTAGCCAAAAGGTAATGGGTTGAACATGCCAAATGGGTCCAGAGCCACCCAGTCATTATTATTTTTATTCACAGAACCTCCCAGCTATCCCATTAAAAAAACTATTTTTTGGACATAAAGTGTTACGGGTCAACCTAACATGTTCTGAGCCGTGACCCTATCTGCGTATTTTTCATCTCTCTCATATTGACAGGGGAACTACCGTGTACTGTCTTGTAGGTACCCAGTTGTTCTTTCCCTCGCTTCATTCAGTTGCTTCAGTTTGGTTGTTACAGTAAATTTGTTCTATCTGGGTTGGTAATATCCATTGGTGGATTAGAAGAATCTTTGAAAAAGACCGCACTTGGTGCTTTGTTAAAGTATCTTGAAGCTGTTAAAGTTAAAGATGAGAGTGCAACAAACTCCAGAGAATTCAGTTTATCTAATGACATTCTTTGGGTTCTTCAGAAGTACAAAAAACGTGACCGAGTCATAATTCCAACCTTAAAGGTATTATCGGTCGTCAGTTTTTTGATGTTCGTGAATAACTCCCAACTGTATTTATAATCATGTTTTTTGTAGACTATAGAGATTCTCTTCAGCAAACGGCTCCTCCTACACATGGAGGTTAGTTCACTTGCCTTTTAAATTGTTTCAACTCTTCTATGGTAATTTCTTATATTTTTGGGTTTGTTAATTACTACCATTTACTACAAATCTTGACATACCTAATTATAAGCTTTCACCGATTAAAACTTTGATCATATGCTATATAAATGTGTACTAACTTATTTATTTAGTACTATGCTCCTAACAAAGTCAGGTTTTATAACAATTTCCAGGCTCAGACTCAGGTCTTCTGTTCGGGTGTTCTGGAGTCTCTCCCTACCGAGTTAAAAGGAACAAAGGATTTCTCCAAGTTATATGCTGGCATTGGAATACTTGGATACATTGCTTCAATTTCAGAACCAATCAATATCCAGGCTTTCTCTCATCTTCTGTCTTTCCTTTCTCATCGCTATCCCAAGGTATGTGGCTCTATAAGTGTCTTCTTATTTTCCTGTCTGTTCTTTGGCTTTGTTTCTTTAATAGATTTCATTAGATTGTAGTAAGTTTGTTCAATATTTGACTTGATCCCATTGATAGTTATGAATGCTTCTCGCTAGTTTAATATAATTCCGCCGTTCAAAAAAAATTGAATGGGTCAATCCGGGTATGTATTATCCCTAACAGGTCAAGCATGTAGAATCAAAACTGTTAAGCAAAAAAGGAAATGATTCAAATGGGTGTAAGGTCGCTCAAAATATGCAAACAACCTTCTAAACCATTTAGTTCAAATATTTATTTTTGAAATAACATTTGACACACTAAGTATCGTTAAATATTCAGACAAAAAGTATTTAGCAGCCAACCTATACCAAACACTTACCCGTTTTAACCCATTTTGTCATCTCTAGCATGCATGTGTCTCAAGTCACTGGTAATGCCCCTAGTGCCAGTATGCTACTTATAACCAGTCTTCTACATCCAAATGATATTCTTGCGCCCTTCTATTTCACAGATTCGAAAGGCTTGCGCTGAACAAGTTTATCTAGTTCTTATCCAAAATGGGGATCTTGTGGCCGAGGAAAACCTAGATAATGCACTTGAAATAGTGTCTGAATGTTGCTGGGAAGGTGATGTGGAGGAAGCAAAACGCCAAAGGCTAAAACTGTGTGGTATAGCCAATTTAGAGACTGACCAACTTCTATTACATACCTCGCAGACATCTGCAAAAGCATCATCACATCAGAAGCCTAAAGCTGATGATGAAAATGAATCATACTCGTCGTTAGTAGGATCTGCTGGATTCTGAAATGGGTGTGCATCTAGTTTATGCACATTGGAATCTTGTTTATGGGAAGCCTCGGATCAGAAGACAGTGGCAATCTCAAATCAGGTTGGTGTGATGTTATGTCGTTTCGCTTATGGAGGTAGAAAGTTGAGGCTCGGGTGCTGAGTTGTCGTTGTTTTGCTCTGTGGGGACAGTGCTGTCTTACTTAACACTATCTGTTATGCATTATCGATGTACGTCATTTTCGTTGAAGCGCCCAAAAAGTGGCATTTTTGTAGTTCATATATAAGTGAGTTGATTCAAGTTTCTAAGCTAAAAGATTTGACCAAAAACTGATGTGTCTAATGGTTTGAAAATCAACCGATGGCACTACTCTTTTGTACTCCTATATGGATATAAAAGGGAGGTGATTTGCACACTCTTTATAACTTGTACCGGTTCCTGTTAAACAATCAAAAGTATCAATCTTGTTTTAACCAAAATTTTCTGACTTTTTGGCCCACCGATGTTTAAGACTTGCCGCCCATCACTAGGGGGTGTAAACGAGACGAGACAATTTACAAGCTATTTGAGATCGACTCGTAAACTATTCGAGTTCGGATTGAATTAAACGAGTTGAGCTCGAGCTTAAGTATACTTCCGAGTTGAGTTCGAGCTCTAAAATACTCGACTTGTTAAGCTCGCGAGCTTCAAGTAAATTACACGTCTACCCTTTTATATGCACGTAATTACTTACATTTCAGTAAGGTCGAGTCGAACTTGATATGCCGATTCTTCATTGAGTTTGAGCTTGACGTATGGAAATAATCGAGCTCGAGAAAAGTTTCGAGGTCAAGTTTTTGTAATAGAGTCGAGCTCGAGCTGAAATATGAAGTTCAATAAGCTCTAGTCGATTTTCAAACTCGAGTTTAGTAATAAATCGAGCTCGAGCTTCGCAATCCTCGATTCTACTCGGCTCGTTTATACCCCTGCCCATCACCACCCAAAGTTGAACATGATAGAACTCTTCCTTTAAGAAAGGTGGTCGGCAATGGCAAAAAGTAAAACAATCAATTTCATCCAAATTAAATTCTGATTTTTCATTGATAGTCATAAATAATTTTCTCTCATTCTTTGATAGTCTTCACGCAATCCATATGATCTTTTCTAGTCTACACCAACATTATGATGTACTTGGGACATCTTCAAAATTAAAAAATTAAAGAAAACACACTTATTTAATAAAGAACCGTGTTACCTTTTCTATGAAGTAAAATCACCAAAACTATAAATACCCTGGTGAATGAGTATTAAATAGGGTTTTGCTAATCTCTGGCCACTGGGCATGAATTAGTTTGTTTATAAAAGAAATGTTTTAATTCATTCAATGTATATTTAATGCATTTTCTGGTTAGTAAATTACATGTTCATTTAATGTGTATTTAATGTATTTTTATGATAAATTATAAAAGTTTATGCTTATTAATTACATCTTAAACTCTGCCTAGTAGACAGAGTTTAGAAAAACCCTATTAAATATTAAATAAATATCTCGGTCAAAACTAATAAATTCATTGATAAATACTAATTAAAGAAAACACACTTATTTAATAATGTGTTACCTTTTCTATGAAGTAAAATCACCAAAACTATAAATACCCTGGTGAATGAGAGTATTAAATATTAAATAAATATCTCGGTCAAAACTAATAAATACACTGATAAATACTAATTAATGTGAAAAAGTGTTACTTTGGATCGTTAAGTCAAAAAGTGAACTATAACTAAAACTTAAACTAATTTTGAAGTTCAAAACTTTAAGAGATTCTTGATTGCTCTTTAAAACAAAAATTTATAATTAGTAAAACCATAAGTTAATAAAATGAATTTGTATAAGCTTTTTATAATGTTACAAAATATGTAAGGGATAATTACTTGAAAATGTATCATACTTGTCACTTTTTGTTATTGTGTGTATTGAACTTTTTTTTTCTTATTGTATGTACTGAACTTTCAAATTTCGACCTTTGTGTGTATTTTGTCATTATTCTAGCCATGTAAAATGACCATTTTACCTTCGAATTTTGAAAAAAGTAAGGGTAAAATGGTCAAAAATACACACAAATGTCGAAACTTGAAAGTTCGATACACACAATAAAAAAAAAAAGTTCAGTACACACAATAACAAAAAGTGACAAGTATAATGCATTTTCAAGTAATTAACCCAATATATAAGCACGAAAACAAAGTAATTTTCAATTAATAACCCCCGTTACATATTTTTCTTTTCCTTGTACAAAAACAATCCTTCAAAAAAACCTTCTTATCATCAAAAAATATAATCACACAAGTATCCGTTACCGCAACGCGCCGCACGCAGGTACCCGGCTTATATATGCCGGGTGCTACTTTTGAATTCTATAAGATATATAGTATATGCCGCTTAAACTTAACTAGACGTTGGTCATTTTTAAACCAAATGTTAATTATCTCTACTTAAACGTATACCTTTGTTTATTACATGTGTCATGCAAATCTGCCATTTAATATAAGTCGTCTTAGTATACCAACAGTAAAACATAAACTTTAGTCGAGTTATAAATAACTGAGATACCCAAGAGTTAAGAAAAAAAGGAAGCTTCCTGCGTTGCTTTCTCGGATACTGAGCGTCTGATCGGGGACGCGGCAAAAAACCAAGCTGCAACCAACCCTACCAATACCGTTTTTGGTATATTCTTCACTACAATAATTTTTTTAGTTTAAGTCGTGGCCAGTATTATATACAGTGTCTCAAGCGTAAAACGGCTAAAACTTTGGGCCTTTGAATTTTTAAGGCCTCTGATGTTCTTAGGCCGTGTATACACTGTTTTTCCTTTTTTTATCATCTCTTATTTGGTTCCTTTTTAAGTAAATATATGTATTAAAGCACATGTCAAGTGTGTCTGTATGTTCTTGGAATTGTTATCTGGCAGTTTAGTTCTGTTAGTTTCCTTAGTAAAATTTTACCGAATGAAAACATAAAAAGTATACGCGTAAAATGTTTCGTGATTTAAGTCTTCGCTTTAGGCTTTAAAAAGGCTTGAAACTTTCTGATTATATCTGAAATCATTTGATGAATACAATACCGTTTAAACTTGAAATGAATCGGAAAGTACCCAAATTTGAAAAATATACACATTATAATATGTTGTTCTAGTAGTCAAATATATTCATATTTTGGGGACTTTTTTGTGAACCATTTTATAAACTAGATAAAAGCATAGAGGTTGAGCATCTCTATTGTCAGCACTAGAATAGTCGGATATGAAAGAAAAAAGTTCCTAGGCTCACACTAATACATGTACATACTAATGCAATCACAAGGGGTTAGCTAAGTGGTGGTTGCTTGGAGTTCCTCGATGGAGATCCAAGTTGGATCCCCGTAGGCTGCAACTTTGGGGAAGCCCTTTGTGCGTAGTTGAGTTGTGATTGAGTTGGTTCCGCTGGGGATCTTTGTGATATGGTTATATTTCTCAATATGAACCCACACGCTCCTAAGTGGCTGCTCAACTCTGTCTTCTATGTATTGTTCTCGGACAGGCCAGGGAAGTACACTCAGTTATCAACATTCTGTGAAAATATACATACTAATGCTTTGAATAGAAAAATAATCTCAACTTTTATAAGTCGACGTTGACCTCATGTTGATCGTATTAATGATTTGATGCTTATGCTAATATCATAGATTCAATGCACATATTAGGTTTTAAGAATGATAGTGTTGAGTATATTTATTACTAATTGAACATTATCATATGTCTCACTAAATTAGAGTTAGTTAGTGCTGATGCTCAAGTACGGTGGCACTAAAATGGGAAACAGTTAAAAAACTTGTTTTACGTAGGATATGAAGCATGAGGCACTTAAATTGCCATTTTCATATTGGTAATACTTGTTCGTTTTTCAGTTTCATTTTCAATCTAAAGCCTACATGATACCTTTTTTTGCTTAAAATTTTCAGATGCAAAACGATTGATTGGAAGAAGGTATGATGATGCCATTGTGCAGAGTGACATGAAGGTTTGGCCTTTCAAAATAATAGGAGAAAATGGTAAGCCTATGATCGTAGTCACTTACAAGGGTGATGAGAAGCACTTTGCTCCTGAAGAAATATCTTCCATGGTTCTCACCAGGATGAAAGAGGTAGCTAATGCCTACCTCAACACTGACGTGAGAAGTGCAGTGATCACTGTTCCTGCTTATTTCAATGATTCACAACGTCTAGCAACTAAGAATGCAGCTACTGTTTCCGGTCTACATGTTCTACGTTTGCTAAATGAACCTACAGCAGCTGCAATTGCTTATGGGCTACAGCAAAAGGCTACAATCGTCGGGGAAGGAAACGTGCTTATTTTTTATTTGGGTGGTGGTACTTTTGATGTCTCTGTTCTCACTATTGATAACGGGAGGTTTGAGGTGAAAGCTTCTGGTGGTGACAATCATTTGGGTGGTGAGGATTTTGATAATCGAATGGTGGAATACTTTGTGGCAGAATTCAATAGGAAATACAAGAAAGATATAAGCGGGAACTCTAGGGCTTTGGGAAGGTTAAGGGTCGCTTCTGAGAGAGCAAAGAGGATTCTATCATCAACGACTCAAACTTTCATAGAAATTGATTGCTTGTATGATGTTGATTTTTCATCAAAAATAACGCGTGCCAAATTTGAGGAGCTGAATATGGGCTTCTTCAACAAGTGCATGGAGTCGGTGCAAGGTTGCTTAGATGATGCGCAATTGGAGAAGAATAGAGTGGATGAGGTGGTTATAGTTGGTGGGTCGACCCGGATTCCAAAGGTCCAAGGAATGTTGCAGGATTTCTTTGACGGTAAGGACCACTGCAAGACTATCAATCCGGATGAGGCCGTTGCATATGGTGCAGCCGTTTTGGCTGCAAAATTGAGTGGCAAAGGCAATCAAATGGTTCGAGATTTGATATTATTGGATGTCACCCCTCTTTCACTTGGTTTCCAGGCACATGGAGAAGTCATGGCTGTCGTGATCCCGAAAAACACACCCATCCCTGTTACGAAGGACATGATGGGTTATACAACTTACTGTTGGAATATGAACAGATATAAATTATATATGTCCGGGAATTATTTGAGCCTAAGGGGACGCACACGTTAATATGTAGAACAATGTATTTAATATATTAATGTAATATATTAATTAGTGTTTAAACAAACGATCGTTAAAAGTTTAACAAGAATAAATATTAGTCGTTAATAGTTAAAGGACTAATATGCAAAATCGGGAAAAGGAAAAGATTTGGTTTGTCCCCTCTCCTTTAGTTGGCCGAATATCTCCTTCCATATGGAAGGAGATTGCTTGCTTTCTCACCAAGATTGTAAGGGCTATAAAAGGAGGTCTTAGGGTGTTTTGTAAATCATAACTTGAAACCTAAAAACTCTAAATCTCTCCTTGCTCTTTCCCTTGGCCGACCGAACCTCAAAACCCTTTGAGGGATTCGGTTTTCTCCTTCCCCTTGTCGAACGAACCAACAAACAAACCCTTAGGGTTTTTCGTGTTGAGGTTTTACAATCAAGAAGGTGCTTCGTGTGTTGATTGATTCAAAGACGAAGAGATCGTTTGGTTAAACACTATTAGTACTAGCATACACATTGTTTGCTAAGAACGTATTGTGTGTGAATACTTAGAGAGATCATTCTTTTGATCTTGGTGGTTTCGCGTGGTATTATACACACGCGTATATTGAAGACGGTGTTACGTTTATTGCTATAAGCAGTCTAACGTTCCTTGCTAAAGGTATATATCTTCAATCCCTTGTTAATTATAAGTTCTATACGTGTTTGATCTTTCCGCTGCGTACTCGTGATATGTTTAACTGTTAATTAGATCTAAAATCCCAACAGTGGCATCACGAGCCATCGTATATGAATTTGTAATTACAAGAATAAAATTGGACAAACAAATTAGGGTTCTTGATTAATTTTTAAGCCCTTTGGGCGTTTTATGCATCAAGATTCGATCTTTATGCATCAAGATCCAATTTTTATTGGTTATTAAAATTGATTAGACGATTTCTAGGTTGTATGCAATTTTATGAATAAAACTTGATGTGTTTAAATTGTTAATTGATCCGGTTTTATGTTAGATTAAATTGTTAATTTGGCATCCATGATAAATACATGCAATTTATCGTGGAGGCGATATATGATATTAATCTTGTTAATTGTTAAAATTATTATGCAAATATGATGATCAAGACCTAAAACATAGAACACTAAATTTATGTGGTTTCGATCCACGACTTTAAAAGCTAGGGAAGACCTTGGCATGTCTTAATGGGGCCTAAAAGTTAATTTATGTACTATGTGGTATGTATTTGTATAAGGCTTACGCAATCGATTATATCGATGAATGTGGCCGGAGTTTATAGGACGAAGGAGCCTTATATGGATACATACATGTTTTAATTATTAGATAATTAGGATCATTATGAATATTTGCATGGCTTAATTGTTAAGTGTTATTTGAATAAATTGTTATGTGAATTAGTTTTATGTTTATATTGTTTTATTTTAAGTATTGGACTTATGAGAAAATAAAAGGGTTTTTCAAAAATAAATATATAGTATTTTCGATAATAGCAATTTCAAAGAAAATAAAATAACCCCAGTACTATTCCATATAACCATAGAAATTCCTTGAACACCTAAACCCATATTGACATAAACCCATCACCATCTTGACTGCTAGTAAGAATTATTCAACATGGTAACTTGTCGAACCAACTAATTGAAAACCGAATTTTCAATTTTCTAGATCATTATGGATTTACCATTGCCAAAACTAGTTGCATATTGTAAACATGTTTCATCCCCATCTTATTGCCTTGAGTTTCTAGGTTCTCACAAAATTAACCTCAATTACTGTCGTCCTAATCTAAAGAACGTCAAACATGTTCCATGGTGAGGTCTTACACAATCAAAAAAGGGTTTTTCTTTTCATTACAATCTAGTCCAAGATCTCACATGACATAAAATTGCAACTTCAAGTGTTATTCAAATTAGATGCATTCGACATAATTTTTAAGGGTACTAATTTTGATGTGTGGAATCAAAATTATGTATGGAGAAGCAAACATACAACCTCCAATATCATATGTGATACTAAAAAACATTTTATAACATTTTAGGGCAATATTAAATAAACTAAAATTTTGGTTAGGCATTGGAGAACCAATTAAAGAAGTACCTCAATTAGCGTCCACAAACGTACTTTTTCAAAGTCTTTCGACTTAGTGTTTCGATGTGAAATTGAGCAAATCAACCTTTAAGTAATTTTGTACTTTTAAATAGTCTAGGTTAACCCCAAATTTAACGCAAAGTAAGCCGCATACTGAGGGTCCAGCGCTGAAGCCTAACCTCCTGCTTAGTCCGGGTTTCGACCGTGACTTCGTTAAACTTCCCACACAGATTGTCGATATAGGATGAGCCCGTTCTAACTATTTAGTACGAAAATTACCAATCAACTAAACTATTGTAAATTTAACTCTTCAAGAAACAATTCAATAATTTTTATATAGATTTAGACCATGATTTTATTTTTCTATTCACGAATATATCCTCTTTGTTTACAACAATTCGCATCAATTATATAAACAAAAAAACAAGTAATTTTTAATAAAAAAACGACTAAATCGGTAAACACATAATAACAAATTATATGCGTTAATTAAAAAACATTACCACATGCATTCTTTTTTTATACGATAAACCCTAATAAAAAATCAGTTTTATTATGCATAATTTAATCATTGGCATCAACTTTTTCAAAAAAAAATGAACCACATGCATCGAGTTTAACGATTGCGTAGCCATATAAATAAAAAAACACCACATAGCACAAACTTAATTATTATAAATATTGAGGTCTTCTTTCCCCAATTCAAGATTTGTCCGTACAAAAATTAATGGCAACATTAAAACAATTCACGTAACAATTGACTAAATATATCCATAAGATCCTGAAAAACATGCATGTTCGTCATGGATCCGACAAAATTCACTTAACAATTATTTAACGAACCAAGGATCTTTAACCATAACCATGACATAAAAAATTTAATCATAGCAATAAAACCTTTTAAAATCTAAAAACCCCCAAATTGTAAACTAGGTTTTCAAAAAAATTCATTAACAAAAATCGACCAACTTGGTTGATTTTATGGTCAAAAAACCCGATAATTTTTAATAAAACCCTAACCCATGTAATTAACAACATACATCTAATTGTTATAGATATTAGGTTTCGTAATTTATTAACATGATAAAACGCTCGTGATGCCACTGTTGATTTTTCAGCATGCATAACAATTATAATCTAATAAAATACCATCAAAGCACTAAATAGCGGGAGCGATACCAAATCATATAATTTTAACCATGCATATAATTAATCGGTCGGGTTACATACCTTTGGTTCTTAGCACAAGCATCGTTCTTGTTTTCTTTGTTCTTGGGATGCTAGACCTCACATTAGGGTTTATTTGTGGATCTTTAGAGAGATTAAACCACGTCTTGTACACACTTTTAGAAACAATTACCAAAAGACCTAGTTTGAAAACAAGAAATCCTTTCAAGGTTTAATAGTCGATCAATACAAGAATCCATTGGGGATGATTTGGCTGATTGAATCCACAAGGGAGAACAAAGAAAAAATAATTTTTTTTTGTATTTAATTTAAAGGGATCTTTTTTGTTACAATACGTTAATCATTTGATCCCTTAATTCCTTTGTTTATATAGGCTAACCAAACTTAGAGCCCAAGTCAAGTTTTTTTTTTAGGAAAAGGAAACAAAATCTTTTCTTTTTTCCCCCCCCCCCCTCTTCCTATAACTCGACCGAATACCACCCTCAAGGTTGTTCTGGAACCTTCTCGACTTCCTTTTACAAAGTTATCATTCCCTTAATTCGTTAGTCATTAACCGTTAAATACTTAACGCTCTTTAAAACATTTTTTTCCTGTTGTATTTAATAAATATATTACATATAATATAATTATTAATTTCATTAACTCTTACTGTAATTTGTGTAATCTCAATGGTCTCTGAGTTCAGATCCTAACACACCGACTATTAATTTATCGTCCATAAACTAACAGAGATCAATGTTCTATGCTTATTCAATGATTCACAACGTCAAGCAACTAAAATGCAGCAACAGTTTCCCGGTCTACATGTTAACTGTTTGCTAAAAGAACCTACATCAGCTGCAATTCTATGGCCTTCATTCAAAAGGCTACAATCTCCGCGAAGGAAAACATGCTTATTTTTGATTTGGGTGGTGGTAATTTTTTTGATGTCCTCTGTTCGTCACTATTGATAAAGGAGGTTTAGGTGAAAGCTTCTGGTGTGACCAATCATTGGGTGGTGATGATTTTGGAATACTCGAATGGGGGAATACTTGTGGCAGAATTCAATGAGGAAAAACAAGAAAGATATAAGCTGAACTCTAGGGCTTTAGGGGAAGGTTAAGGTCACATCTGAGAAAGAAAATGAGGACTCTATCATCTATCGACTCAAGACTTTTATAGGACATTGATTGCTTGTATGATGGTGTTTGATTTTTTCATATCAAAAAATAACGCGTTCTAAATGAAGAGCTGAATATGGGCATTCTTCAACAAGTGCATTAAGTCGGTGCAAGGTGCTTAGATTGATGCCAATTGGGAGAAGAATAAAGTTGAATGAGGTGGTTATCGTTGGTGGGTCACCCGGATTCCAAATTCCAATGAATGTTGCAGTATTTCTTTGACGTTAAGGACCTCTACAGACTATCAATCCGATGAGGCCGTTGCAATATGGTGCACCCGTTTTTGCTGCAACATTGAGTGGCAAAGGCAATCAAATTGTTCGAGATTTTTGGTGATACAATTGGATGTCACCCCTCTTTCCTTTTGTTTCCAGGCACAATGGAGAAGTCCTGGCATGTCGTGATCCCGAACAAACACACCCATCCTGTTATCCAAACATGATGGTTATACAGCTTACTGTTGGGAAATATGAACAATATAAATTATATATGTACGGATATTATTGAGCCTAAAGGGGACGCACACGTTAATAGATAAACAATGTATTTAATATTTAAATTAATTATATAAAAATTAGTGTTTAAACAAAACGAAGGTTAAAAGTTTAACAAGAATAATATATAGTCCGTTAACATTAAAGGACCTAAAATGCGACAATCGAGAAAGTAAAAAGATTTGGTTTGTCCCCTCTCCTTTAGTTGGCCGAATATCTCCTTCCATATGAAGAGATTGCTTGCTTTCTCACCAAGATTGTAAGGGCTATAAAAGGGAGGTCCTTATGTGTGTTTAGGTAAATCATAACTTGAAAACCTAAGAAACTCTAAATCACTTTTCCTTGCTCTTTACCCTTGGCCGATCGATACCTCAAAACCCTTGACGATTTGGTTTTCTCTTCCCCTTGTCGAACGACCAACAAACAAACCCTTGGTTTTTCGTGTTGAGTTTTACAATCAAGAAGGGTGATTCGTGATGTTTGATTGATTTAAAAGACGAAGAGATCGGTTTGTTAACCACTATTATTACTAGCATACACATTGTTTGCAAAAGAACGTATTGTGTGTAGAAGACTAAGAGTAGATCATTCTTTTGATCTTGGTGGTTTCGCGTGGTATATATACACACCTTATATTGCAGACTTGTGTTACATTTAATGCTATAAGCAGTCTAACGGGGTTCCTTGGCTAGTTTAACTGTTTAATTTATATATCTTCAATCCCTTGTTAATTATAAGTTCTATACTGTTTGATCATTCCGTGCGAATCATGATATGATTAACCTGTTAAAGTAGATTCAAATCCCAACAGTGGCATCACGAGCCATCGTATATGAATTTATAATTACAAGAATAAAAATTGGACAAACAAATTAGTGTTCTTGATTAATTTTTATTCCCTTGAGAGCTTTTTATCAATCAAGATTCGATCTTATGCAACAGAAACCAATTTTTATTGGTTATTAAAATTGAATAGACGATTTTTCTAGGTTGTATGCAATTTTAAAGAATAAAAAAGTTTATGAGTTTAAATTGTTAATTGATCCTGTTATGTTAAGAATAAATTGTTTAAATTTTGGCATCCATGATAAATACATGCAATTTACATGAGGCGATATAAGATAATAAACTTATATAATTGTTAAAATTTTTATGCAAATATGATGACGAAGACCTAAAACATAGAAGCACTTAAATTTATGTGGTTTCGATCCACGACTTTTAAAAGCTAAGGAATACCTTGGCGAAGTCTTAAGTGGGGGGGGGGGGGGGGTGGCCAAAAGTTCAGGAGTTAGTGGAGGGGGGGTGAAGTTTAGGATGATTGGGAAGTTGACCATTATGGGAACGCCAACTTAGGTTGTCTTTGTCATTTCTATGATCGAGGCATTTGTTTATATTTCTGAGTCTTTATCATAAAATGGTCGAGAAAAGTTTATAGCAACTATGTACCTTATCTGTTCAGGCTTAATTTATTTGTTTTGTGAATTTTATTTAACAATAATTTACTTCTCTTTCCTAGTAACTAACCTTAGGTTTTACTCGAACGAGGTTGAGATCAAGTCATGCATGTCTATTCCGTTGTTACGACCATGTATGCGTGATTTAGCCACCTTGTTGGTTTATTAATTCTGGTGAAAGTTAGAAGATCCCATACCCTATATCGTACTTTATTCTAACCCTTGGTTAAACTCGAATGAGGATGTGATCGAATTGTACAAGTCTATTCCGTCGTTACGGCCATGTATGTACGATTTAGCTGCCTTGTTGGTGTGGTACTTTCAGTAAAAGATTGTTAGAATGATCAACCTTAAGCCTTAAAACCTAATTTACCTTTTAACTTGTTTCTTCTTAGCTCTAGTGGTAGAGATGTGTATCCTTGCCAAGCATATGATATGAAACTAATCATGATCGAGCAAATGAGTGTACCTATTAAATGTTACACTATAGATTAGTTGAGTGATCTGAGTGTTTTCATTTTCATGTTTTGTAAGGTGTTTGGTCTTGTACAAGTGATTAAAATGAAAGAAATGCTTAACGGAAAAATCCTTAACTTTGGTTAGGATACATTTTCATTAAATTTCTAGAGTCTACTTGAGAACAAGTAGGATTCAAGTGGGGGGATATTTGATGACATCAAATAACGTTACATTTATACCATCATTTATCCCGAATAAACTACCCACTTTTATATAACTATTGCAAGGATTGTTATTTAATTGCTTAAATTTGTCAATTGCAATAATTACGGAGTGTTTTGTGAAGACATGCTAAAAGGCGCACATTTTGAAGCTTAAACGATGATATTTGAAGATTACTTATTTCTGACTACATACGCCGTATCTAGCAAAGAAGATACGGCGTATCAGTGCTTGTACTTCATAAGAAAACACGTATGTGTAATTCCCAATCCAGCGTATCCTTGTTACTACATACGCCGTATCCAGCTGGAAAAACATTCAGAGATCCTGTAATAAATATAATTTAGAAATATATAACTGATTGATTAAGAATGTAGCACACACTTCAATGAATTTACCCCTATACGCCGTATTGACCTTACTCAATACAGCGTATCCATCAATTCTCAGAGACTATAAATAGAAGACTCAAAAATGAGTTTTCAGTGTGCAAAATCATATTCCTTATACCATACACATAAAAGATGATTTTCTAGACTGAAAAAGAGCATCCAAAGGTCAAGCATCGATCATGATTCCATAGAAGACACCATGTAATTCATATACTCTTGTAATCATTTAATTTTTGGTATCGTTCAATAAAACATTTAGTTTGTAACATTTCTCAAATTCAGGTAATTTTACGACTCCTAATATTCGTCACTATGTATTTTGGTCTGATATGTGTTTACTTTTAAATTGACTTTTAAGCTAAATCACGTAAACTAGAAATAATCATTTAATGTAAACGGGCATCAAATAAATTAAGGTTTACATCAACAAAGTAATAAATAATTATTAATAAAATAATTATTAACTTTGCGTATTTTATTTTTGTTGGTCACGTAAAAGGTTTACGTTTCGCAAAAAAATACTTTTGGACACACTCCAGAAATACCTAGACTCCAACCAATACCCACATTTAAATCCTTAAACGCAAATTTGATAAATTCTTGTGTTACAAACCTATTTAGGGCCGAATATGAGTTAAAAAAACCACAAACCATTCGTCCTTGCTGATTTGCTAGCTAACAAAATCTCTTATCCTTAAAAGTACTAGTACATCATTGGTTTAATTAATACTTGTCCTAAATATTTCCTACTAGCCAATTACCCAATGGTTAATAACCATTTTTCTTCCTTATTTCCTTTGTGTCGCGGCTAAGCATGATCAAACACATAAAATCCTTAAGATTTCAAGTATCTAGCAAATCTTGTACAACATTTGAGTAATTAAAACTTATACTTAAGTGATTTATCAAGAAACCATGGGAGATTAACTAGGAACCCTCTAAACCACCCCCATATCGTTTGTTTCTAGCTAAGTGAGGACTAAGAGGGACTAACTAGCTAATGTGCCTATAAATACATACTTACAAGTTCACTTAATACACTTTCTAAAACTTCCAAACTCTTTCTCAAAGCTAAACTCTCT
Organism: Tanacetum coccineum; assembly: GCA_026074375.1. NCBI lineage: Eukaryota > Viridiplantae > Streptophyta > Magnoliopsida > Asterales > Asteraceae > Tanacetum > Tanacetum coccineum. The sequence continues at coordinate 46,416 of BQNB010010717.1, forward strand.
ACATTACTCTTTATTTCATTCGGCTCATAATAACCAAACCATATACGAACCTACATTTGCTTCTAAGGATTCAAGATACATTTAAGATCGAGTATAAGGATATCAAGAGGAATCACGAGCTAAGAAATTAGGTATACAAGCTTTGAAGCTTGAGTATTATACATGTTTTGGTGTATACATGTCGTGTGTACTTCATAATCTATGACTAAGGACTATGACCTTTGTAAGTCTCGAAATATAACCATTCGTGTCATAATTTCATTCGTCATTTTCTTGTCTAGTTGATATGTCACGTAAATTTCGATTGGAAAACATACGTGAGCATAAACATGCATGGTTCAACCCATGCATGGTTCATGCACCTATATTAAGCATATAATATGCCTTGTATGGTGCTAACATGAATGAAACACGATTAAATATCAAGCTAAGGATTAAACGTTCATAGAAACCTACAAATGAGAACCAAGGTGTTCATGAGCTTATTTTTGTTAAAAACACAAATCCTATAGGTAAACATTCGATGTAAACAAAACCATTTAGCTTGGGAACGCGTATGATAACTTATTTAGCGAATGCATGTGAATAATAATGATAAATAAACATTAACTAGTGCTAAACGAGATTCTTAAAACCCTAGAATCAAAGCTAGTGAACCAAGGGAGTGAGTTAGGGTCATATTGGGCCCAACAGCCCACTAAGAGGCCCAACAGGCAACGACCCATGAGCCTACGACTTATAAATAAGCTCTACGAGCTTATTAAGGGACTAGGGGTGCTTATTAGTTTCACACAAACCCTAAACTACCTTAGGAAAGCAAACTGGACCCTTAATGGGCTCATTAGCCCACTAGCGAGTCCACCGCAAGCCATAAGCTCACAATAAGCTTAAAACAGCTTATTGGTGAACTTATAAGGTTTTGTTGGGCTTAATGGACCTAATTTAACACTAATGGACCTTAAATGAATGAGCTGAAAAGCTTAAAGGGTTATTCGAGTTCCTATTAGGCCCAAGAAGCACAATAGCGAGCTTATTAGCTTATTGGATAAGCTGACCAAGCAAACATACCCTAATGTGCTTAATAAGTCTAAGAAATAACTTAAAATGCTAAGGAAACCTTTTAAATGTATTTCGGGTTTGAGTTATTGGGCTTACTAGCCTAATAAGCTCCAATAAGCTCTCCTGAGCTTATTTTTAGCTTAAACAAACTTAAATAGGCTTAATGAGAACTTAAGTGCCTTTGAAATCTTAATTGGACCCTTGGATAACTTATTGGACCTTAACGGGCCCAATAATTCCCAATAAGCTCAATAAGCCAAAATAAGCTCGTCCGAGCTTCTTTATAGGATGACCATAGCTTATTTGACTTATTGGAACTTAACGAAACATAATGCCACTGGTTAGAACTTAATTGGAGTTTAAATACGATTTTTACAAGTTAAGGGACTAAAAGTGTCAATTTGTAAACTATAGGGTCAAAACTGTCAATGACTTTTTTTAAAAGTATAGGGACTGTTTTTTTCATTCTTGAAACTTAAGGGACTGTTTCAAACATTAAAGGACCTAAAGTGCAACTTTGTAAAGTTAGAGGACTAAAAGTGTAATTTTGGAAACTTAAGGGTTTAAAATGTAAATATTTTATATTTCATAAACCTAAGGATTGTTTTGTAATTATAAGAAACTTAAGGGTATTTTGTAAACAAAAGTGATTTTTATAAACACTTAACAAATCGGATGAGTTATAATATATTAGGATATTATTCGGTTTCAAACACGGCTTAATAAATATGAATAATTATTAACAACGCTTATACGTTTCCCAAGAGCCATCACATAAATACAAATATAATAGACATGTACACCACCACACAAGTGATAACAGTATATATAAACTAGAAATTTATTATAGTTTATACATTGAGTCTTTAGCCTAAACTTGTGGACTAAGACTGTCCGTATTTACTTAGGTATTTGACGGTGTGATTCATACTTGGATATATATATTATCATTTTGGGTTAATATACAAAGAAGTTACTATACTTTCCCAAAAAGTTCGCCTAAGTTACTAAACTTTCATTTTGTTCACTTAGGTTACTAAACTTATGAAACATGACATTTAGGGTTACTCAACTTGCAAAAATATACGTAAACATCATTGAACTTGTAAAAACATGACATTTATGTTACTTAACTTACCTAAAAATATACGTCCAGGTTGCTCGGATTAACATTGAAATTATGGGGGTGTATGTTTATCAAAAGTTCAGTAACCTAAGTGAACAAAATGAAAGTTGAGTAACTTAGGCGAACTTTTTGGGAAAGTATAGTAACTTCTTTGTCTATTAACCCTTAATGGCAATTTATTGCATTCATACATGTCGAGCTTCAGTGTCATGAGCTTAGGAAAACGTAATTACTTTTTGTGATGTTTGCATTTGTTGCTTAATCATACACCGGACAACAAGCGATCCTACTATTGATTTACATAAACCTATGAATTCACCAACTTTATGTTGACGTTTTAAACATGTTTTCTCAGGTCAATAAGGCACGAGGTGTAGTGATACATTGGAAGTCAATAATTGAAGAGTCATATTAAATATTTAGGGTCTTATTACATCTTGGGGACAATTGTTATAAACCGAAATCATTATTGATACTGTTGAACAATTTGAAGCCATGAGCTTATATAACAAACAAGTATTTTGTTAATCCAATATATCTTTTTCAAACGACACATTTAGTGGTTGTTCTCATATCTTGTGCTATTGATCTATAAAGTAACGCCCTCGGATATATATTCACATTCCACTGCGACCCAGATATAGGGGTGTTACAGATTGGTATCAGAGCCAAGGTTATAGAGAACCAGGTCAAAAGTCTTTATCTGGACTATAACCATTTTCAAACACTGTTTTCACAAATAGGATTTGCGAGGACATACATACATTACTTTTTTGCATCCAGGATATATGCTTACATGACATGCATTATTTTAGCATTAGTAGTTACTAAGTGCTTACATGATTGATTACTATACGATAAATTATATTACGTATATTACTATAAGACTCTTATAATTAAATCTTATAGATATAACATAGAGACCACTCTTATAATTAAAGCTTATAGACATATCATAGATCTCTCTTATAACTAATACTTATATAAGTTATTTTTGCTTTTTGCAGTAAGTCATGTCTTCTGCATCATCTGCGGTTACCTACACTTTTGTCTATACCGATTCTGAACCAGGCAGGGTCTTCTGGGGAGCCGATGAGGAAATATTTGATGGAGGCATTCCACGAGTCATCGTATTAGGATACGATGGACTCCCGATGTAGCCAGTATCCCCACCATCACCGGATTACATACCAGGCCTAGAGGATCCACAGACACTGCCAGTTCCTCAGGACGAGGATGAGCGTGAGCTTATGTTCGTGCAGGCACATGATCCTGACTACGTGCCAGAGCCTATATACCCTGAGTATATACCATTGGAGGATGAGCATGAGTTTCCGGCTGAGAAGCAGCCATTACCTCCTGTTGATTCACCTACTGCTGAGTCACTTGGGTATATTTCTGAGTCTAATCCCGAGGAGGATCCAAAGGAGTATGAGGATGAGGAGGAAGAGGATGGTCTGGTTGACTATCCTATGGACGGGGGAGATGATGGAGATGATGATGACAGCGATTCATCTAGGGATGATGCTGATGATGAGGATGAGGACGAGGAGGATGAAGAGGACGATAAGGAGGAGGAGCACTTAGCTCCGACCGACTTTGCTATTGTTATACCTACCGGTGAGCCTGTTTCCCCACCTGAGGGAACAGAGCATGTCATACCACCATCCTCCACTAACATTTCTACCATTGGAGCTAGGATTACTGTCCGGCTTCAGGCTTCTATATCCCTTCCACCAGAGGCAAAGGTTGAGAGAATTTTAGCCATGACTACTCCATCACCATCACCATCACCACCTATCTCACTATCATCACCACCACCTATACCATCACCATTACTACCATCATCTGGGTGTCCAACCCAAGTTCAGACACTTAGGATAGCCTCTACTCAGGCTCTTATTGATGCAGTTACAGCCGCATTACCATCACCTCCACTACTACTACTACTACCATCTCTATACATACCACCACCTGTTGACTGTAGGGATGATATTCCTGAGTCTGAGCAGCCACCTCATAAGAGGTTTTGTTTGTCTACTCTAGGCTCCAAATATGAGATCAGGGAGAGTTCTACTGCCAGACCTACTGGAGGTCAAAGGGTAGATTATAGGTTTGTCAGCACCATAGATGCTGAAGTGAGACGATAGGGGACTAGTGAGGTTGGGTATAGTATTAGGGATACTTTGGTAGATCTGGCAGAGGCAGTTCCTGAGATAGCACCTATGACCGTAGGAGAGGTCAATACTAGGGTCACAGAGCTTGCTGAGCTCTACGAGCATGATACACAGGACTTGTATGCCTTATTAGAGGATGCTCAGGATAGTAGGTCTCGTATATCATAGCGAGTCGATATGGACTCGCAGCGGGTCGACTTACTTATGGGGGATAGGATGACTCTCCAAGAGACAGTATGGATGGTGGAGGAGGAGACTTATGCTTCCTAAGAGGCTTGGGCTCACTCAATAAGATTGAGTTAGGCGACCCATCAGGAGCTTCAGACCCATTGTGATCATGTGTATGCACACAAGACTCACATCCAGGCACATCAGGCACAGCTCCAGCTTCAGAGTACTCTCATCCAGACACAGCACCAGGTATTTGAAACTTGTTTTCAGATGCAGCAGGCTGAGATAGCAGCACTATGAGAGTCTGACCATAGGCGACAGGCATAGATGGCAGAGACTCTCCGAATGATGAGAGACATGAGAAGAGAGATGAGTGACATGCAGGCTGAGTTGTTAGCACACCGAGAGCATCAGGGGAGGGCTAGACAGCCAGGACCAGATGCTAAGATTTTAGATCACTGGAATGCTTCGAGGGATGCAGACAGTCACATCTAGTGATTTATGTTATTTTATCTTGCTAGGTTATTTTATAGGCATGTTAAGTATTAGGGGTTTTCCCTGCTAGCATAGCCTTAGATCTTTTGTATCGTATTTTGTGTAATCAGAAACTATTTCATGTAAATATTTTCTAAGTTATGAATAAAATAGATGTATTATGTTGTACTATATACCCCTCTTGTGTTAACATCACATCCGTAAATTATTATGTACCTTGTTATGATTGTGACCTCACGTGTTGTCTCTTATGATTTAGACGAATCATGGCACCTGCGACCAGACGAGGACCGAATACTACTCCTAACAACACCAACCCAAACAACATGACCCCGAAATCCATCTAAGCTATGATTGATCAAGCCCTTCTATGAAACTCCACTAATGGAGATGGAAGCCACAGTTCACACAGGGATAACCGAAGGAATGTGTAAATTGCGCGCCCTTGTTTTTACGCTGACTTCATGAAGTGTCAACCTTTGAACTTTAAGAGGACTCAAGGCATAGTCGGTTTGACTCGGTGGATTGAAAAGATGGAGTCAGTTTTCAATATCAGTGGTTATGCTATTGAGAATCAGGTGAATTTTGCCACCTGCACTCTGTTAGGTGTTGCTTTGACTTGGGAAGTACTCAAGAAAAAGATGACAGATAAGTATTATCCGCAGGGTGAAATCAAGAAACTAGAAATCGAGCTGTGGAACCTAAAGGTCAAGGGGAATGATGTTCCAACATACATTAAACATTTCCAAGAGCTAACCCTGATATGTACCAAGTTTGTTACCAATGAAACTAAGAAGGTTGACAAGTACATCAGTGGACTTCGTGACAACATTTATGGGAACGTCAAATCTGCCAGACCTAAGACGTTAGATGAGACTATTGAGTTGGCCAATGACTTGATAGATCAGAAACTCCGCACCTATGCAGAAAGGCAGTCTGATAATAAGAGGAAGGCTGATGATTCATCTAGAAACAACCATGGTCACCAACAACAACCCTTCAAGAGGCAGAATGTCATCAAGGTCTATAATATGGGGACTAGTGAGAAGAAACACTACGGGGGAAACTTGCCCAAGTGCACCAAGTACCATTTTCACCATAATGGCTCGTGCACCCAGAAGTGCCACAAGTACAATAAGATAGGGCACTTTGCCTACGATTGCAGGAGTACTGGCAACATAAACGTTGCTAATACTCAGAAGGACAATGGGGCAGCTCCCAAGGGGAATGGTTGTTTTGAGTGTGGAGCACTAGGGCATTTCAAGAGAGATTGTCCTAAGTTGAAGAATAAGGATGGAGGAAATAGGAATGCACAAGGTTGGGTTTATGCAGTTGGGAATGCTGAGAAGAGAGCGAATGCATCGAGAAACCCAGACTCAAATGTTGTCACGGGTGCGTTCCTCTTAAACAACACTATGCATCCATCTTATTCGACACCAGTGCCAATAGAAGTTTTATATCTACTGCATTTAGTTCCCTGATTGACATCGTCCCAACTCCATTAGATAATAGTTATGATGTCGAATTAGCTGATGGGAAAATAGTCAGGATAGATACTATTATACGAGGTTGCATCTTAAATTTCTTAGACCATCCGTTCAACACAGATCTAATGCCCGTAGAACTGGGTAGTTTCGACGTCATTATCGGTATGGATTGATTAAGAAGATGTCACATCGTGATCGTGTGCGATGAGAAACTTGTTCAAGTTCCCTATAGGAATGAAACTTTGACTTTTTGTGGCAACAAAAGTAGCAATGGGAGAGAATCTCGGTTGACAGTTATCTCATGTTCAAAAGCTCAAGAGTATATGGCGAAGGAATGCCAAGTCTTTTTGGCGCAGATATCTGCCAAGGAAGAGGAGGACAAGTCGGAAGGAAAACAAATTAAGGATGTACCAATCGTTCGAGACTTTCCTAAAGTGTTTCACGAGGACTTGTCGGGTCTTCCTTCGGCTCGACCAGTAGAATTTCAGATCGATCTGATTCCAGGAGTCGAGCTCGTAGCTCGTGCACCGTATCGATTGGCTCCATCCGAAATGAAGGAATTATCAGAGCAACTACAAGAGCTTTCTGACAAAGGATTCATAAGACCTAGTTCCTCACCTTAGGGAGCCCCAGTCTTATTTGTCAAAAAGAAGGACAGGTCATTCAGGATGTGCATTTACCACAAGGAGTTAAATAAGCTGATAGTAAAGAATCGTTATCCACTCTCGAGGATCGATGATTTATTTGATCAACTCCAAGGATCCAGTATTTATTCAAAGATAGATCTGAGATCGGGTTATCACCAGCTTAGAGTACGAGAACAAGACATTCCAAAAACGGCATTTCGAACTCGGTATGGTCATTACAAGTTCCAGGTTATGCCATTCGGGTTAACAAATGCACCTGCGGTATTCTTGGACCTCATGAACCAAGTGTGAAAGCCCTACTTAGATAAGTTTGTAATTGTCTTCATCGATGACATACTTATTTATTCAAAGGATGAGAAAGAGCACGAAGAACATCTTAAGGCAATTTTGAAATTGCTTAAAGAAGTGAAGTTGTATGCCAAGTTTTCAAAGTATGAATTTTGGATTCTGAAGGTACAATTTCTCGGTCACATCATTGATAGCAGAGGTATTCATGTGGATCCAGCCAAGATTGAATCCATCAAAGATTAGGCATCTCCTAAGTCACCAACGGAGATCCGCCAATTCTTAAGACTTGCTGGTTACTATCGAAGATTCATCGAGCGATTCTCAAAGATTTCTAAATCAATGACGAAGCTCACACAGAAAGGAATCAAGTTTGACTAGGGTGAAAAGGAAGAAAACGCTTTTCAATTAATAAAGCAGAAATTATGAAGTGCGCCAATTCTGTCTTTGCCTGAAGGAAGCGAAGACTTTGTGGTCTATTATGATGCTTCATACAAAGGCTTAGGCGTTGTGTTGATGTAGAGAGAGAAGGTGATTTCCTATGCCTCTCGACAACTGAAAGTTCATGAGAAGAACTACACTACTCATGATCTAGAACTTGGATCGGTAGTATTTGCTCTAAAGATATAGAGACACTATTTATATGGAACCAGATGCACCGTGTTTACCGACCATAAAAGTCTACAACACATTCTCGATCAAAAGGATCTTAACATGAGGCAACGCCGTTGGCTAGAATTGCTAAGTGATTACGATTGTGACATTCGTTATCATCCAGGGAAGGCAAACGTAGTGGCCGATGCATTGAGCCGTAAGGAACGGATTGAGCCATTGCGGGTTCGAGCCTTGGTTATGACCATTGGCTTGGATCTTCCCAAGCGAATACTAGAAGCTCAGATCGAAGCCCAGAAACCAGAGAATCTGGTGAATGAAGACGTAGGCGGTATGATCAGAAAGGATATACCCAAGGAAAGATTGGAACCACACGCCGATGGGACTTTATGTTTACACGGCAGGAGTTGGTTACCTTGCTATGGAGACTTAAGATCCGTGATTATGCATGAATCTCACAAGTCGAAATACTCTATCCATCCAGGTTCCGAAAAGATGTACCAAGATGTGAAGAAACTATATTGGTGGCCCAACATGAAGGCTGACATCGCCACATATGTTAGTAAGTGCTTGACATGTGCGAGGGTCAAGGCCGAACACCAAAGGCCATCAGGACTTTTGGTACAACCAGCAATACCCGAGTGGAAATGGGATAATATCACGATGGATTTTATCACCAAACTTCCTAAGTCGTCACAGGGTTTTGACACCATCTGGGTGATTGTGGATCGACTTACAAAATCTGCTCACTTCTTGCCAATAAGGGAGAATGATCCATTAGACAAGTTGGCAAGGTTGTACCTAAACAGGATAGTAGCAAGACACGGGATACCTGCTTCAATTATCTATGATCGTGATGGGAGATTTACGTCAAACTTCTGGAAATCATTTCAGAAAGCTTTGGGTACAGATATAAGTATGAGCACTGCGTATCATCCAGAAACTGACGGCCAGAGCGAGAGGACTATTCAAACTCTCGAGGACATGCTACGTGCTTGCGTGATCGACTTTGGAAAAGGCTGGGTTAAGCATTTGCCATTGGCCGAGTTTTCATACAACAACAGTTATCACGCTAGCATAAAGGCCGCACCTTATGAGGCACTGTATGGTCAAAAATGTCGATCACCAGTGTGTTGGGCCGAAGTTGGAGAAGCCCAACTGACTGGTCCAGAATTGATCCAAGAAACAACAGAAAAGATCGTCCTGATCAAGCAGAGGATGCAAGCTGCTCAGGATCGACAAAAGAGCTACGCTGATCGAAAACGAAAGCCGATGGAGTTCAAAGTTAGAGATAGGGTTATGCTCAAGGTCTCACCTTGGAAAGGGGTTATACAATTTGGTAAGCGGGGCAAGCTAAATCTGAGATACGTCAGACCTTTCAAGGTGCTAGCCAAAGTTGGGAAAGTTGCCTACAAGCTGGAATTTCCCTAAGAATTAAGCAGAGTTCATCATACTTTCCATGTGTCTAATCTGAAGAAATGTTACGCTGACGAACCACTAGTTATCCCGTTATAAGGAATTCATGTTGACGATAAGCTCCAGTTTATGGAAGAGCCCGTTGAAATCATGGAATGGGAGATCAAACAATTGAAGCGACGCCGGATACCATTGGTTAAGGTTCACTGGAGCTCTAAGAGAGATACTGAGTTCACCTGGGAACGCGAAGATTGGTTCAAACAGAAATACCCACAACTCTTTACACACCAGGCTTCGTCATCCACTACAAGGTCTTAAGCTTTGAGGATAAAACTCTTTTAGCAGGTGGAGACTGTAACATTTCTCAATTTCAGGTCATTTTACAACTCCTAATATTTGTCACTATTTATTTTGGCCCGATACGTGTTTACTTTTAAATTGACTTTTAAGCTAAATCACGTAGACTAAAAATAATCATTTAATGTAAACGGTCATCAAATAAATTAAGGTTTACATCAACAAAGTAATAAATAATTATTAAAAAAATAATTATTAACTTTGCGTATTTTATTTTAGTTGGTCACGTAAAAGGTTTACGTTTCGCAATAAAATACATTTGGACACACCCCGGAAATACCTAGACTCAAACCAATACCCACATTTAAATCCTTAAACACAAATTTGATAAATTCTTGTGTTACAAACCCATTTAGGGCCGAATATGAGTTAAAAAAAACCATAAACCATTCGTCCTTGGTGATTTGCTAGCTAACAAAATCTCTTATCCTTAAAAGTACTAGTACATCCTTGGTTTAATTAATACTTGTCCTAAATATTTCCTACTAACCAATTACCCAATGGTTAATAACCGTTTTTCTTCCTTATTTCCTTTGTGTCGCGGCTAAGCATGATCAAACACACAAAATCCTTAAGATTTCAAGTATCTAGCAAATCTTGTACAACATTTGAGTAATTAAAACTTATACTTAAGTGGTTTATCAAGAAACCATGGGAGATTAACTAGGAACCCTCTAAACCGCCCCCATATGGTTTATTTCTAGCTAAGTGAGGACCAAGAGGGACTAACAAGCTAATGTGCCTATAAATACATACTTACAAGTTCACTTAATACATTTTCTAAAACTTCCACACTCTTTCTCAAAGCTAAACTCTCTACATTACTCTTTATTTCATTCGGCTCATAATAACCGAACCATATACGAACCCAGATTTGCTTCTAAGGATTCAAGATACATTTAAGATCGAGTATAAGGATATCAAGAGGAATCACGAGCTAAGAAATTGGGTATACAAACTTTGAAGCTTGAGTATTATACACGTTTGGGTGTATACATCTTGTGTGTACTTCATAATCTACGACCAAGGACTAGGACCTTTGTAAGTCTCGAAATATAACCATTCGTGTCATATTTTCATTCGTCATTTTCTTGTCTAGTTGATATGTCACATAAATTTCGATTAGAAAACATACGTGAGCGTAAACATGCACGGTTCGACCTATGCATGATTCACGCACCTATATTAAGCATATAATATGCCTTGTGTGGTGCTAACATGAATGAAACAGGATTAAATATCAAGCTAAGGATTAAACGTTCATAGAAACCTACGAATGAGAACCAAGGTGTTCATGAGCTTGTTTTTGTTAAAAACACAAATCCTATACGTAAACAATCGATGTAAACAAAACCATTTGGCTTGGTAACGCGTATGATAGCTTATTTAGCAAATGCATGTGAGTAATAACAATAAATAAACATTAACTAGTGCTAAACGAGATTCTTAAAACCCTAGAATCAAAGCTAGTAAAACAAGGGAGTGAGTTCGGGTCGTATTAGGCCCAACAGCCCACTAAGAAGCCCAACAGGCCACGACCCATGAGCCTACGACTTATAAATAAGCTCTACGAGCTTATTAAAGGACTAAGGGTGCTTATTAGTTTCACACGAACCCTAAACTACCTTAGGAAAGCAAGTCGAACCCTTAATAGGCTCATTAGCCCACTAGCAAGTCCACCGCAAGCCATAAGCTTACAATAAGCTTAAAACAGCTTATTGGTGAACTTATAAGGTTTTGTTGGGCTTAATGGACCTAATATAACACTAATGGACCCTAAATGAATGAGCCAAAAAGCTTAAAGGGTTATTCGGGTTCCTATTGGGCCCAAGAAGCCTAATAGCGAGCTTATTAGCTTATTGGATAAGCTGACCAAGCAAACAAACCCTAATGTTCTTAATAAGTCTAAGAAATAAGTTAAAATGCTAAGGAAACCTTTTAAATGTATTTCGGGTTTGAGTTATTGGGCTCACTAGCCCAATAAGCTCAAATAAGCTCTCCTGAGCTTATTTTCAGCTTAAACAAACTTAAATAGGCTTAATGAGAACTTAAGTGCCTTTGAAATCTTAATTGGACCCTTGGATAACTTATTGGACCTTAACGGGCCCAATAAGCTTAATAAGCCAAAATAAGCTCGTCTGAGCTTCTTTATAGGCTGACCATAGCTTATTTGACTTATTGAAACTTAACGAAACATAATGCCACTAGTTAGAACTTAATTGGAGTTGAAATGTGATTTTTACAAGTTAAGGGACTAAAATGTCAATTTATAAACTATAGGGTCAAAACTATCAATGAATGATTTTAGAAGTATAGGGACTGTTTCTGTCATTCCTGGAACTTAAGGGACTATTTCAAACATTAAAGGACCTAAAGTGCAACTTTGTAAAGTTAGAGGACTAAAAGTGTAATTTTGGAAACTTAAGGGTTTAAAATGTAAATATTGTATATTTCATAAACCTAGGGGCTGTTTTGTAATTATTAGAAACTTAAGGGTATTTTTTAAACGAAAGTGATTTTTATTTACACTTAACGAATCGGATGAGTTATAACACATTCGGATATTATTCGGTTTCGAACACGGCTTAATAAATATGAGTAATTACTAACAACGCTTATACATTTCCCAAGAGCCGTCACATAAATACAAATATAATAGACATGTGCACCACCACATAAGTGATAACAGTATATATAAACTTGAAATTTATTATAGTTTATACATTGAGTCTTTAGCCTAAACTTGTGGACAAAGACTGGCCGTATTTACTTAGGTATTTGATGGTGTGATTCATACTTGGATATATATATTATCATTTTCAGAGGACTATTCACAAAGGTAAGTTCATAGCCCCATGTTTTACAATTATTTAAATAATTTACATCCTTAGGGTGAGAACATGCTTTGTTTTACAAATTGGATGCAAGTGTACATTTTATACTATGATTACGTGTTTGCCTAAGTAGCGATAACCCACTGAGCCCTTTATCATGAACTGTCAATCATTAGGTTGTGAGCGCGAATATTATAAATAGATCTATTTAGGATTGACATTCCCGTTTGGGTGAGTAGCGCTCACTGTGCCGGGTTGCCGGACAACAAACGTATACCATGTCGGATTGGGATGTTAAGGGTTAGAACATCATTCACGGGCATTTATTGGTAATTTATTGCATTCATACATGTCGAGCTTCAGTGTCATGTGCTTAGGAAAACGTAATTACTTTTTGTGATGTTTGCATTTGTTGTTTAATCATACACTTGGAAATCTTGCGGTCCTACTATTGATTTACATAAACCTATGAATTCACCAACTTTATGTTGACGTTTTAAGCATGTTTTCTCAGGTCAATAAGGCATGAGGTGCAGTGATACATTGGAAGTCAATAATTGAAGAGTCATATTAAAGATTTGGGGTCTTATTACATCTTGGGGACAATTGTTATAAACCAAAATCTTTATTTATATTGTTGAACAATTTGAAGCCTTGAGTTTATGTAACAAACAAGTATTTTGTTAATCTAATGTGTCTTTTTCAAACGACACGTTTAATGGTCGTTCTCATATCTTGTGCTATTGATCTATGAAGTAACGCCCTCGGATATATATTCACATTCCACTGCGACCCAGATTTGGGGGTGTTACATAGTTACCTTAGTTATTTAATCACACTTGTATAATTACAATGGTTATGGGCTAATACCCTCATAAATTAGCCATCTTAATGAGGATTTATTGTTTGGTTTGTTTTAATCCAAATTGCTTAATTAATCGTTGATTGTTTAATTATGTTTATCACCTAATACTTTTCTATGTGCTTGAATATGCGACCTATCATTCAACTGGGTCTAGTGAAACCTAACAAGTAATCTAGATACTGGGATAGCTCTCCATATCGTATTTTATATAACTGGACCAATAGGATCACAAATAATGTTCTATCTTTACCTTTAAATTATAAGCTTAGTTGGACCGGCAGGTGACCCGTATGTTTCAACAAGTATGTTCTTAATTAATTGGTAAAGACTTGAACAGTGAACTACCAGTATATAAAATACCGTCAAGCAGTAAGTGGGTAAAGTCTAGATGGGCTAGGGTTTAACTAGATCACCATTGCTTTAATCCCTAAGATAAATTATAATTAAACTAAAAGGATACTTTATGCAGATGCGTTAATTGTGACAGGATTCAACGTGTCTAGGTCTTGGGATGATGTCCCGCCTAAGTCTTAAGAATGATATGTCGCTTTAAGATAAGCATTCATTGCACTAAACAAACAAACCATCATTTAATTGGATTTAATATGGCTAATACAGTTTTCTATCATTTGGCTTGTACCGCTCTTTTATCTTCTGGTTATCTACTTGCATGCTTATTGTGTATTGAATTGATTGTTGTCACCTTAAAACCTGTGCCAATCTCTCTGGCTGAAAACCCCCACTTATCATTAGAACTAGGTTTAGCATAGGTTTAACAAGTAATTAGAATTAACTAGATTAATTAGATTAATTAAAATACTGATAGAATATAAGGTTACGACCTCGCTCTTAGTGTTCGACACCATACTTACCACGAAACTCCATCCGATCGGGTACACTGCCCGTTAAAGTGTTGTTTTAGGATAAGTCGACTAAATATAAATTTAAAACTTAGTAATCAATAAATTAACCCTACACGATAGCACATCAACCCTCCTCATGTATTCAAGCTTGTCCCAAGTAGTGTCACCGACACATACGTCATCGACCGTCAAAATCTGTCGTTGCTGCCGGAAGTGACCAACACCGATCACCAGTATTTTTTTCGGCTAACTAAGTTTTTAATTGCTTTTATTTTAGTTTCCCTATTCATATATTGAACCTTTGTCTTTTCTATTACTAGTATATTTCTGTTGTTTTTTACTTGCTTCCTATTTTTTGTCTTTCTTTTTTAGTTTCCTGTTATCGTGTTTCTGTAACTTTCATGTTGTTCTCACGAGGGTATGATAGAGGTTGTTGTATGTGATGGTAACCTGAGGTCATGTCTTTCCAGACCAAGAGGGTTAGGCGGGACTAGGGATACTAGGGAGACTAGGAGAGGTAGTAGGATTACGAATTTTTGTAGGATTAGGGTGGGTAGTTGGAATGTAGGTTCACTAACCAAAAAGTTTTTAGAGCTTGTCGATGCCTTGGAGAGACATAGAGTATATATAGCGTATTTTTAGGAGACTAAATAGAAGGGTTCTAGTAATAGAGAGGGAAATAGATACAAACTCTGGTACTCCGGCGCCACAGGCTCCAGGACTGCTAGAAATGGAGTTGGTATCATTTTGAGAGCGGGTCTTAAAGTCCACGTGAACCGGTGCAGCGATAGGATCATATCATTAACCGTGGTGATTGATGAGGAGACCGTTAATGTGATTAGCATGTACGCACCTTAGGTGGGCCTGAGCGAGGAAGAGAATAAGACCTTTTGGGATTCTCTTGACGAGACCGTAAGAGAGTTCTCGATGAACCAACGTCTGTTTATAAGGGGCGACTTAAATAGACATATAGGGGCGCATCAGAAGGGTACGCGGGTGTACATGGAGGTTTAGTTATGAAGTTAGGAACGAGGAAGGTCGCTCGATCCTAGATTTTGCTACTGCCCATGACCTAGTTATAGTAAACTTTTTCTTCAAGAAGAAAGACCACCATTTGATTACCTTCCATAGCAGGAGTCATTCTACACATTGATTATTTGTTGGTGTGAAGAGGAGACTTTTGGGCATTTAAAGACTGCACAGTCTTTCCAAGAGAAGCCTGCTCCTCTCAACATAGACTGCTGGAATTGGACTCTTCTTTGAAGAAAGTTCAACGCAGGAGGGAATGGAGTGTCTTGCCAAGAATCTTGTGGAAGAACCTGAATGAGGACGCAGCGGAGGCATTCAGAATGAGAGTAGAGGAGGGTGCTACTATACAAGAAGAAGTTATATCTGCTAGCGATGCGGATTGTATTGCACGTATCATTAAAGATGCGACGAAGGAAACCCTAGGTGTGACTATTAGGTCATTGAAGACCCATACGACCCGTAGGGAATCCTGGTGGCTCGGTGAAGAGGTACAATCTAAAGTCGCATTGAAACAAGCAAAGTTTAGAGAGCTGCTTTTGTGTCTGTGGGTAACCAAGAGGATAGGATTAGGGCGCAGGAGAGGTATAAAGAAGCTAAAAGAGAGGCAAAAAGTATCGTAGCACTAGCGAAAGAAAAGGCGTACGAAGAGCTGTATAAGAAACTAAACACTAAAGAAGGAGCAAACGATATTTTCAGGATTGCGAAAGCCCAAGAGAGAAGAAGAAGGGATTTGGGAGACATAAGGGTTATAAAAGATGAAGGAGGTCGAACCATCACAAACGAAGAGGAGATTAAGAAATGATGGGGAGAGTATTTTTCCTCTCTTTTTGTCGTGATAGATCGTGAGGGACGCGACGAGGTAGTGAACCCTCGCTTACTTCTGCAACTTAATTGTTACTATTAGAGGATCAGTCAGGCAGAAGTTGTGACACCCCATAAATTTCCAGGTCAATATCTTTGAATTTTTCATGCATTAGTTTGACTTTTATTAATTGTGTGTTGATTTGGCCAAGAACCAGGAAGTTTTCCCGCGTGTAACTGAGAATCGTTACTCGATGCGTTCTGGATTTTGATTGTACGTAGTCTTTTAACGACTATCACGTTTTGACCTAACAAGCATATATTTAAATTATCATATTTTATTTTTACATGTCGCGCATTTGTCATTTTTACCGTTGCGAAAACGTTACTAGAAACATTACTTGAACATTCATGTAAGTATCTAGATGCACTAAATAAGTATCACCTTGCAAGATATTCAAAATTAGAAAACTAGTTGGTCCCCTCTTTTTCTTCTTTGTGGAGTCAAACACATAACTCACACACATAATATTCTTCTTGTGTCTCTATTGTACAAACATGTCTCTACAATTCTCTTAATTGTGTCTCTCATGGTCCTAACAACTAGGATTCCATTTCTTTGCTTAAGAATTAAGCATACACACATTCTACTTATTCATTCAACCTCATTCATTCATCCTTACTTGTTTCTCTCACTAAAAACACCTACAACAAAAATCTCTGCTCCTCTCCCTTTCTTCTTATGGCGTCCAATCCCACAACAACACAAGTGTTTGTTGCCCATTATTCAAGATTTGAAGACGGTTATTCAATTATGGTTTATTCCTATTGTGTTTGGGTTCATTCCTTAGTGATTTTGGGTTATCATTTGTTTAATTTAAGGTTAAAGTTCAAGACTTTATTCACCCTTCTTTTACATCAAGTAAGTATCATCATCATCTTCATTTGTGTAAACTTTTACACAAATATTTCTTTCACCAACTCTTGTTTTTTAATGTCATCCATGTTTGAGGCCATTTTTATAACAAAAACACTAAGATGATCAAGGTCGTACAACTTATTTTTCAAAATTTGAAACTTTATTTTAATCTTGCGTTTTTATGTGTACTTTTGAGTTTGTGGTGAAAGATTAGGCGAAAAAAGTAGCATTAAGTAGATGAGAAGATAGGATTAGGCTAGAATTTAAGAGTGATTTTGTTGTGGATTAAGTAGATGAAAGGGATGATGATAGATTTGGGGTTTTGAGAAGTTGTGGAGAAGTTTTGTGGTGATTTTGACAAAATAAGCTTGCTTCCCGAATTTGTTAAGTGTGTTTTGAGTGACTTAAAAATATTTTAACAAACTTAAACCTTAATACTATGTTCATACGCAAATTTTGATATAAGAAACGTAAAAATCGGACGTATAACAAAGGAGTTATGGTCCTTTTAAGGTTGACGAAACTTAATGTTTTTCCCAGCTATGTTTTACATTCTGACTCAATTTTAAAATGAGGTTTCGACCCCTTTCAAGGCCGAACCGGCTAAAGTGCATAAAGCAAAAGTTGTTTGTAATCAAAGTTTACTAACGATAGTGAACTTTCATTAAGCTTGAAAGTCAAAAACGATGGAGTTAGAACGTGATTTAGTTGAGTCGTGTTTAAGACACTATAATTAAAAAGTGAGCTGATTGAAACTTAAAGGGCTTTTTGAGCGATTTTGAGTCTGTTTGAGCTTTGAATACATTAGCGAAAGCTATTGTACTACTATATATTAATAGAACGCATTATAGACTTTCAAAAAACTATATTTCAAAAACATTGCATATTACTAAAAATAGTAAGTTATTATTAAGTGAAGTATACATTAGCGTGATGAAGAGTAGAAGTTAGGCGTTTAAGTTTACCTTGGTGCATTTAGATGTAGGATGGACTTATCAGATTATAGGAGACGTCTTTAACGTATCGGATTTCTAAACTTTCCAAAAAAAGAAACTTTCTGAAAATAGTAGTTTTCGTACAAATGTCGTAATTTAATTTAAAACATATTATTTTCATTACAAAACATGTTTTTACTAATTAAACAAGGGCACAAACACATATGGATGATGTCAAACAATACAAACCAATTATAAGTCATTTCGTTATGTATTTTCTCACTCCTAAGACACGTCTTTTACTTAGGTTGCGGTTAGAGTCGTTGATTACTCCTTTCTTTTGTTTATTTCATTAGTTGATTTCCTTCGCTCACCGACTGCATAAGGTGAGTTCATAGCCTCGTGTCTTTACTTTTTTACATATGCTTTATAACTTTTGGGGTGAGAAACACTGCTTGCTTTTAAACCTAGACACAAGTACATTATTAAAACTTGTACTTGTTTGTGTGAATTACCTAAGTAAATTTAGCTTACTATTACCTTATCATGAACCGTTAAATTCTTGACCGAAGGGCTAGTCAAGTAAGCATGAGTGTTATTAATAGATATATCAAGACTGATAATCCCTATCTGGGTTTGTTGATTCTTATTGATCGGGTACTTGACGGACTGTACAGATCAATAGATGTATAACATGTCAGACTTTTTAGGTATTTTGAGTTAGATATCTACTTGGCAAACTTTAATTGGCATTTACCTGCTACAAACATCAGCTTCGGTGTCATGAGCTTAGAACATAAATACATTTTCAAAACTTGTGGTCCATACTTATCGATTTACTTAAACTTATGAATTTACCAATTTTATGTTGACGTTTTAAGCGTGTTTTTCTTAGATGCTTTGCTATGGAACTTCTTTTGATGTGCTATGTGAAGTCTACTTGCTATATGACTATATTTTTCAAGACTTATTTATCATACATACTCGTTGTCTTTCAAAAACATGTTTGTGCTTCCGCTACATTTCAAATTACTTTTGATCTACTATAAAGACTTAATTTATTTTATCAATACAACAAGTTATGATTTTTAAAACGTCCATTAGTGGTCGTTCTCTTGTACTTATGTTTAAGATATTCATGACTGTCATGCCTTCAGATACCTATTCCGATGAGACCCAATTTGGGGGTGTGACAGATTGGTATCAGAGCCAGGTTGCATAGAGAACCGGGTAGTATATTAGGTCTGGTCTATAACTAGTATGTGATCCTTACATGCTTCTACTTGCCTTATATATAGAATTACTATTAATATACATATATATATATATATATATATATATATATATATATATATATATAAGTATTATTTTTACTTAAGTATTGTTTTCCTTAAGTATATTCATATTGCCATGAGTGCATATCCATTCGTCATTCATTTTGTCATTCATTTTGCTATGATCTTATTGCGTTTATCCTTTCTTTGCGTTTATTTTTACCTTACGTAGATTTTCCCATTTGTTTTATATAAAAGTTATTTATATAAATACTAAACTTTTCACAAGACATTGTGAGTGACACAATGGTCTCTAAACTTTTTCTAATACATTGTGAGTGGCACGATGGTCTCTAAACTTTTCTCAAAACATCGTGAGTTATACGATGTCCTTAAAACATTTTCATGACCTTACAAAACCTTGAAACATGTCACAGTCTTCCGACCCCACTAATTATCTTACTATCTAACTCCGAAGACAAGTTTGAACACCCGTCCTATACTTTTGGAATGCCTACTTTGCCACGTATCTGTCACCTAGAAACATGTAGATTAATTAGCACACGACTTTAACCCAACACCTCGTAACATTTCATTTTTGGAAACTTTTGAAAATTAGACTTGTTTTATTTTCTTTACTCTGTTTGATTTTGAAGAAAATATCGACAACGAGACAAGGAATGAGTTTCGCGAGAATCAAGCATAATGTAACCCAACGAATTGCTAATACTATTAAAGTTGTTGTTGTCTATGAGACAAAAATCCGCATGGCTCACGACTCGATGGATCAGGTCGTACGTTAGGAAGCTAAGGTGGCAAGGAGTGTCAACAAAAAAATAAACGACAAAAGGTCATGAGAGCTTACACTGCTAAACCAAATAAAAAAAATGAATATGTAGGAAAGTTACCTTTTTGCAACAAGTGTAAGTTGCATCACACTGGGCCATGCACTGTGAAGCGCAACAACTACAAGAGAGTTGGTCATATGACTAGAGATTGTAGGACATCTGTTTCGATAATGACTTAGAAGCCCCCAGTGGCAAATTGGAAACCTGAGGCACCTATTCTGAGTGTGAAAAGCTAGGATATTACAAGAGTGATTATCCAAAACTAAACTATGTGAACCAGATTTAGAAGGTTAAAGCTCGCGGGAAATCTAACATTGTCAAAGATCATGCTAATGTTTAAGGAGATATTTTTCATGCTTTGCCTAGTGAGACCTAAGTCAAAGCCTTCTTGGACCGTATCCCCTAATAGATTTGCACTAGTACTTTCCTAATGAATGTCGTTATATTGTGTGCATGTTTTTAAATGCTCTATTAACTTATTTGTTATCGTCTTATGAACCATTTCACTATTACTTTATAAACTGTTTTACTAGTATAAACTATTTGGATGTTATCATATGAACTATTTTAGTATCGTCTTATAAATAGAGTTGTTATCATTTATTAAACTAGTTTACCGTCAGTCTACAACCTTTTGCTGACAACTTATTAACCATCTTACTATCATCTTACAAAACTATTTCGTTGTCTTTTATAAACTACTTTATTGTCAATTTGTAAACTATTTCGCTATCATCTTACAAAACTATTTCGTTATCTTTTATAAACTACTTCATTGTAAATTTGTAAACTATTTTGTTGTCATCTGACAAAACTATTTCGTTATCTTTTATAAACTACTTCGTTGTCGATTTGAAAATTATTTCGTTGTCATCTTACAAAACTATTTTGTTGTCTTTTATAAACTACTTCGTTGTCAATTTATAAACTATTCCGTTGTCATCTTACAAAACTATTTTGTTGTCTTTTATAAACTACTTCGTTGTCAATTTGTAAACTATTTCATTGTCATCTTACAAAACTATCTCGTTATCTTTTATAAACTACTTCGTTGTCAATTTGTAAACTATTTCGTTGTCATCTTACAAACTATTTTGTTATTTTTTATAAACTATTTCATTTTCTTACATAAACTATTTCGTTGTCATTTTATAA
Organism: Tanacetum coccineum; assembly: GCA_026074375.1. Taxonomy (NCBI): domain Eukaryota; kingdom Viridiplantae; phylum Streptophyta; class Magnoliopsida; order Asterales; family Asteraceae; genus Tanacetum; species Tanacetum coccineum. Next base: position 67,771 of record BQNB010010717.1, read on the forward strand.
ATTTATTTTGTCAACTCGTAAACTATTTGTTATCATATTATAAACCCCTTACTATTACATTATAAACTGTCACGTGATTTTCTCGTAAGCTATTTTGACATCACCTCTTAAACTATTTTATGCTATCTTACTAAAATATCTTGTGTCGTTATATAGACTATCTTGTATTCGTCTTTACAAACTATTTTTCCACCTTATAAACCATATTGTTTATACCATATAACAATTTAAACATAACACTAATTTGACAAAATGAACATTTCATCATTAATCTCTAAATTATACATACTCTGGCCACCTATGTCTAATTCAGGAAGGATCATGCTATGCTGAGAGTAGTCACCATAAAACTTTAACAATTTATCCTTACTTTCTATTTCTATCTTCCCTTCTCTTCTCTATAATTTCGACGGGATTTTATTGTATTCATGTTTTGCTGATATTTTGCGTGCGTATTCGTGAGATGTGTTGGTCATGTGTATTCGTATTTGTAAGCTCCGTAACTAAGTAGATATTTTCAACCTTATCCTATAGAGACACCGTGCACTTAGCCGAAATACCGAAGCACGTTCCCTGTAGTCATGATAATTATGGATTGCAAGACTTTAGAACGTAAAGAACTTATCATCCTAATTGGATTATAACCAATGAAACTAAGATATTTCCTTCAATTAACTTACCTTTTGGCGAGTAAAACCATGAAGATTATGATATTCTCGTACCAAAAAAACTTCTATTGGACCTGAAATTAAAGCAAAGGACGCAATTATTGCAAGTACACAGAACCTAGCTAATAGAAACCTCACATCCATTGAGTTTAGCCATCTAAGAGACATCGTCCCATCTACCTTAGACACTAAGTACTCTGTTGAGTTAGCCGACGGAAAGATCATATGAGCCGTACTATCGTTTGAGGTTGTACTCTAAAACTTATTATTCGTCCAACATTGACGTAATGCCCGTAGAACTCGGTAGTTTGACGTTATCATCAGTATGGATTGGTGAACTCAAAAAACAAAGAAGTTTGATTGGAGAGAAAGAGAAGAAACCGCATTCCAACTGCTAAAACAGAAATTATGTAGTGCGTCAATTTTGTCTTTACTCGAAGGAAGCAAAAACTTCATGGTTTATTGTGACACTCCGCACAAATGGTTGGGCACGAATCTGACACAAAAAGAGAAAGTGATAGCTTACGCATCCTGCAAACTCAAAGTTCATGATAAGAACTACACTACCCACGATTTAAAGTTCAGAGATGTGGTGTTTGCTCTAAATATATGGAGGCACTACTTGTATGGTACGAAGTGTGTTGTGTTTACTAATCATAAGAGTTTGCAACATATTCTAGATCAAAAGGAGTTGAACATGAGACAACGTAGATGGTTGGAGCTATTAAGTGATTACGATTGTGAGATTCGTTATCACCCTTAAAAGGGGAATGTAGTGGCAGATGCCTTGAGCCAAAAGGAAAGGATTAAGCCACTACGAGTTTGAGAATGATGACAATCGACTTAAACCTTCCATCCTAGATATTGAATTGATGAGGTTTCATTTTATACACTTTTACGGGGTCGTTTAACCCCCAAAATCATGCATTTATGCCCAAAATAGGTACTAAATCATTCCATTTCAGGTATTTCTCATTTGGAAGGCATTTGGAAGAATTACGCGTGACTTAGGCTCATTTAGAGAAGAAATAAACAAGACTACAGACCTACACCATCATCTATGAAGAATTTCTCTACAGTGGCTGGAGACAGCGTCACAAATACAACGTGACGCCGTCACCACGAAGATCGAGATGGCGTCACCATATTCCAAGACGGCGTTAGAGCCTACGACCTAGCCCAATATCTAGAATATTCTATTCATGATGGCTTCACGATTAAAACATGATGTCGTCACAATTATTTTCCTATATACACAAACCCGAATTTAGGGTTTTAAGTGTGTAACTTTAAGATAAAAAGAGGGTATGAATCCTAATTCGTTTAGCAGCTGCTAGGGACGATTTTAGGGCCTAAAAACCCCATTGTACTTCCTCCAACTCATGTTTTAATCAAGTAAGGTTTACTTAATCATTCAATATGTCTATGTGTTGTTTGATTTATTGTTCTTGCTTTATCTTTAACATGCTTGGCTAAACCTCCTATTGTGTTTAGTTATAATTATATGAAACCTAGAATGTAGATCTTAGTGATGTTGCTTCTTGTGATGGATGTGCATGTTAGGCCTTAGAAAACTAGCTTTTGTCTGTATCGTTGTTGATATGTCTAGGAAAACATAATTGTGTAAAAAGGATACCATCGGGTAATAGTCTTCATACTACCTGGTCCCTTAATATAGTTGATCTACTTTTAATATATTTCACATGCACTTAGTGTACTCCTAGGGTCCATGTAATAGTCTTCATACTACCTTACGTGTGCGTTGCTCTAGCGGCATGCTAAGTAGACGGCGGGTTCGTGTAATTCGTTCATGCGTTAGGAAATAGTTACATAGATAATCACAAGGGTGACAAGGCAACAACATTAGGAGAAGCAATATAAGGAGTAATACATGATTAAATAAACACAATCTTTTATCTTATTGTTATCACCAGTAGTTTAGAATTATATTTAGTTAATTAGCTAAAATAAACCAACCTCTCCAATATATGATTAACTTGCTTTCCATAAAACACAAAAATACAAAAATAATCTTTTTTCAATCTTTAGAATTTTGTTAGACCGTGATCAAGCCTTCCCAACCTATTCCTCGAGTGAACGATAACAACCCCCTGAGTCTTGCATATACTACTACTACAACGATTAGGTGCTCTGCCTAGGGAGTTGTAAAACTTCTTGTTGAAGTCTAATGATGACTGCATCAGGTTTTTGGCATCGCCGCCTGGGGAATAGTTAGGTTTTGATCATAGTTTAGCTCTACTTGCTTAAATCCTTTCAAGTATGACTTTAATTCCCGCACATTAGCTTTCTTGTAGTCTATCTTTTCTCCGTGTTATTTGTTTCGTAACCCATTCTCATCAACCACCATGGGAGACGAGAATCCTATCCGTACTCTAGGAGATTACTTCAAACCAAGCCACGAGGGCTATAGGAATACCATCGAGCTCCCCGCAGGGAACAATGTGGTACCTCTTCGATCCGACATAATCCAATTGGTGCAAAATGGATGCTCATTCCATGGACTTCGATCCGAGGATCCAAACTAACACCTCAAGGATTTTCTTAAACTTGTGGACTCACTAGACCTTGACGGTGAAAATAGGGAAAGAACACGCCTGCATTTATTTTAATTTTCACTTCGCGATCAAGCTAGCAATTGGCTTGAACGCCTTCCAGCAGGATCCATTCCACATAGGAGGATCTTTGATGACATTAAATAATGACTATTTTATAGAATCATTTATCCTAAGATATTAACCCATTTTGTATAGTTATTGCAAATAATTGTTACTTAATCGTTTATACTTGAGAATTGCAGTAATTTCAGAGTAATTGGTCAAAGTTAGCAAAAGGCGCGCATTATGAAGCTTAAATGAAGATATTTTGAAGATTACTATTCTGAAGACCAATACGCCATATCCAAAGAGACTCAATACGCCGTATTCAAGATATGGAATCAATATAATATTCAAGAAGATATAAAGCGTGGTCCCTACTCCAAGAAATCCCTAATACGCCGTATCTAGCACTTGGATACGCCATATCGAACTGACTTCCAGACCTTATAAATAGAAAACTCAAAAACAAGTTTTAAGTGTGCTAAATCATATTCTCGATACCTAAACCACAAAAGTCAATTTTCAAAAGAGAAAAAGAGCAGAAGAGGTCGAGCAAAGTTATCTATTCCATAGGAGACAACGTGTAATTCTATATACTTTAGTAATCGTTCAGTTGTTGGTATCATTCGTTAACTCAGTTAGTTTACCTTGGCTAAATAATTGCTCTTATATTTATTATGACGTTTGAATGCTAATACCTTCGGGTATTAGCCATTATTATAAAGATTTGAATGTTTGGTATTTATTTATCTCGATTTCTTGATTTATCGTTGAGTGCTTGTTTTGTTTATCAATTTATACTTGTTTACGCGCTTTTGTATGCGACCTATCATTCAACTGAATCTAGTGAAGCGGACCAAGTAGATCTAGAGTCCTGGATAGCTCTCTATATAGTAATTTATACATCTAGAATAATAGTTACACAAATATTATCCTTCTAAGTTTGTGTCTAGGTCTTAGGATGATGTAACGCCTAAGTATAAGAATGATATGCCACCTCGAGAGAAGAAATCATTGCACTAAATAAACAAACCAATGTTCTAATAAGATTAATAATGGTTAATATAGTTTTCTTATATAAGGTTCGACCGCTCTTTCATCTTTTGTTAATTAGCTTGTGTGGGTAACAGTGCCTTGAATTGATTGTAGTCACCGACCAAACCGTGCTAGTCTCTCAGGCTGAAAACCCCCTTTTCCCGTTAGAATTAGGATTTAGACTGACATAGGTTTAGCATAGGTTTAGAATAGAATTAACATATATTAGATAACCAAGATATTAATTAAATTGAGAGATTTAACCTCGCTTCAAGTGTTCAACATCCTACTTACCATGAAACTACTACTGATCGGGTACACTGCCCGTTAAAGTGTTGTTTTTGGTTTAGCCGACAAAATATAAATTTAAAACTTGAATCATCTTAAATATACCATACAACAACAGCACATCAAGTTTTTGGCGCTGTTGCCGAGGAGTTAAAATTAATCTTGATTTTTATTTGATATTTTGGTTTTTAACATTAGATTAGATCTAACCCTTAGGATTAGTGTAATTTAGATTAGTGTATATTCTTGTATATTATGTATAATTTGTATATTTGTCTTTAATTATTTGCTTGTATATATTTGTATTTATTTGTTTGCGTATTTAATTGTTTTATTAATACACTGTTCTGGTTGATAGTTGAATACGGCATATCCACTTCCATCAGATACGGCGTATCCATCTTTCTGTCAAATGCAGCGTATTCATTTAAACTGATTAATATGGCGTATCCACTTCCATTAGATACGGCATATCGATCATCTAGAACAGTAATTAAAATCTTGGTTTTTCTATTTGATTTTTTATGTAAAAAATTATCTACCTTTCTTCAGAGCACATCCTGCTAATATTTTTACCCTTGTTACAGAAAGAAATATTAGAGCTAGTTGATTGAAGAAGGAACTACAAAAAGTCATGGCTGAACCAATTTTTGATGGCATTGAAAAAGCTCCAACTGAACCAAATCTTTCTATCACCTGTAACAATATTAAAATTAAGCTCAACAAGGAGTTTTTGGTGGAATTACAAAAGAACATATATCATGGAACATATAGTGAAGACGTGGTAGAACACATTGCTAAAGTACTTAAAAAGGTAGATTTAATCTATGTTCCTAGCGTGGATTCCCATCAACTACGAATGAAAGTATTTCCTCTCTCATTGGTCGATGATGCTAAAGAATGGTGGATTAGTGAAGGAGATAGAAAAATCACCACTTGGGAGGAACTTGTTGAGAAATTCTTCTGTTGATTCTATCTTGAATCATACGGAAGAGAGGATGAAATGTTGGATGAAAGAGAGAACTGGGGGATTAATCCACTTGAATTCTTATCAAACATAAACATGTCATTCAAAATCCATAAGAAAGTGGATGGGAGGAATCAAAAGGTGATATTTCACTCATGGATAATTGGAAATTGGAATAATAGGTATGTGGATAACAGTGTTTCATGTAATAATGAATGGAAAGAATCTAAATATGAAAACCCTCCCAACACTGCTATTGATTCATTTTTCAAAGCCTATGACGTACGCGATATTGAAATAGAAAATAGGCAAGAGCAAACGAAGTATAAAGACAACAAAAAGGACGATATGCGACCTCACAAAAAGATTTGGAATACCGAGAAGTTTGAAGCAATAAAGTATTTACTAGGACCTAATGAAGAATAATTAGGTGTTGTTTGTCTATTAAGAGGTTCTGAATCTAAATCTGATTCGCACATCTGAATCTGAATCTGAGGCGCAAATGTCTGAATTTGTATCAATTGATACTGTTTGTTTTTTACTTTTTAAATGTCTGAATGATAAAAGTACAAATGAGTTTTATATTTAAAATTAGTTTTATTCTTACAAAACATAAACATGTTTAAAAAATAGATAGAGCATTTTAGTCATGAAATTGACCTAGTTTAGCAACGTGGGAATAAAAGTGTCTTAAAAAACATTTAAAATAATTGTGTTGCAATTTGTTCTCGTAAAATAGTCATTTATTGTACTCTCATGCTGTTAAACATCTTCATCATTTTGAAAATTGTTACTTTCATTTACTTTACAATCATAAGATTGCGTAAAATAAAATTTCATAGTATACTTAACATCGTCAATTAATAATTAAAATATTATTTAGTCAAATAATTAAAGCTCCCGTGCAAAAAAAAGGTTAGTTCTCTCAAGTATTATCAATATCACAAAATGAAGAGAGTAAAAAAACTAAAGAAAAAAAAAGAAGTTAAGAGTGAAGAGGCATTAAGAAGCATCAAGACCCCCCATCCACATCTAGTTGGTTAAGATGTTTTAGCCTCTGACCGTTTCTGAACGAGAGAAAAAAACAAACGCACTTAATGAGCCAAATGTCTGAGCGCGTCTGAATGAGTTAGATCAAGAGGTTGTTAAGAGGCTCTTTATGAAAAACAAACACCACCTTAGCTATAAGGAGATGTAAATATGATATTTGAGAAAGAAACGAAGATAGTGTGTCGCAGATCTACCAAGAAATTTTTTAGAAAAAGGACGACGGATGGAAGATTTCATGCCTGGAATAGTGAAAGGAAGCTGAAGAAAACTCTAACTTAAAGACTTCGTTGTAAACAAAAGTGCTTCCCGGGAGATAACTCGGATTGTTATTTAATTTTGTTATCGAGTCTGTCTTCCCAGACATCAATACGGCGTATCCGCCCCATACCATACGGCGTATTGATTGTCTGGACGTTATCAGTCTTTATTTTTTGTGCACTTTAAAAATATTATTGTCAGTTCTGTAAATATGCCGTATTCATTCATTTGATACGCCGTATCCACAGTCTGGTCCGTATTTAGTTTGTTTTAGTCTAGTTTAAATTAACCGTAGGTACCAAGATAGGAATGCACCTGTTTTTCCTATATTTCATACAGGACCTCGTAAAAGAAAGATCGACGAATATTGGTGGAGAATTTACGAATCTCAAAATCTTGAAGTGTTGGAGCCTTGAAACCTCAAGACGGTTGTTCAACATACAATCTTGTTCATAAACGCAACTTGGAGAATCTACCGAGCAAATATCAAGGGAGCTTCTCATTCTAATTCTTTTTAAATTCCCATATTTAATGTTTTATATATATAACGAAGACGTTGTATAATTCAAGTGGGAGGATGGAATTAGAATGTTTACTTGTCTTATTTTTCATAATAAATGGCTTAAATTATGCTCAAATTTAAAAATTTTTCAAGCATACTTTTATACATAACCCGCACACAATAACCCTTGTTAGATATTGTGAGGATTTAACCTTTCCGTTTCCAAATGTTTACCCAAATTCCACAAAGAATGAGTGTGCCGGTGATGTTGTACACTTTAGAACTTGGCTTGGTATATCACTCGAGACCACAGTGATGAGTATTTTGGATTTAATTAGAGTAACTCGTTTAAATTGGTAAATTTTAAGATTACACCCAAATCGCCTTTACATGTTGTTTATTAACTAACTACACCGGTTAGTTAACCTCCAGTTTAAACCCTTTTCCACTCTCATTTTTAGAGTGATGATCCACTAGAACAACCCATAGAGTCAATCCTTTAGGAATTTACACCAACTATTTGTTTTGTTACACCCTTACACCTTACCCTACCCTGTTAGATTAAGTTTAATTTACAGTTGCTAGTTGCTTAAAGTGTAAAGTTTGTATTTCCCGAGTCTTGTGTCGTTTTCTATCTTTGGTGCGGTTGGAAATTTGCACATTGCAAATGAGAATGTATATTAGTAGTCAAAGCTCATGTGAATTTACTACCGTCACAATTAATGGTGAATCCGAAGAATAAAGAACTACCGAAGGAATTATCCAGAATTATTATGATCGTGAAGATGGTGAAACTACACCGAGATTTGAAGTATAGTTAGCAAAAAAATCAAAAAAATGAGAAAAAAATACAAAAAGAGAAGGTTCGAAGATAACCGATTCGCAATTATCGAAGGAATTACATGAAGGGTCGATTATTCGTTAATACATCAAAAAAATCAACGATGTAGAGTATTGTATAAAGTGGAAGATATCGCCACTTCCCCTGTAGAGTATGTAAAGTTTTGGGATGATTGGGAAGTTGACCGTTATAGGAACGCCAACTTAGGTTGTTGTTTTTTATCGTTGATCAAGACGTTGTAAATAGTTGTATCTTTATCATGATAACGGTCGGGAAAATGTTTCTAGCAACTTGTATCTTAAGTCATAATCTATTTGTTTCGTATTTTTATTTAACAACAATTTACTTCCCTCTCACCTGATGATTAGCCACTGGTTTTATGCGAAGGAGGACTAGTTCGAGCGTGTATGTCTATTCTATCGTTACGGCCATGCATGCAAGTCTTAGCTGCCTCGTTGGTTTACGAATTTTAGTGAAAGTTAGAAGGTTCCTATCCTATATCATTCTTCATCCTAATCGTTGGTTAAATTCGAATGGGAATGTGATCGAACACACATGTCTATTCCGTCATTACGGCCATGTATGTGTGCTTCAGCTGCCCTATTGGAGTGATACTTTTGGTGAAAGATTGTAGTCTGATCAAACCGTACACCTTTCCATACAAAAACCCATATTTACCTTTATAAACTTGGTGGAGATGTGTATCCTTGCCAAGCTTATGATAGAATACTCATCACGACCGAGCAATTGAACGAATTAGTTACATGTTACCACATAGATTAGTTGAGTGATTTGAGTGTTTTCATCTTCCTATTTCATGAGGTGTTTGGTTGTGTACTTGTAATAGATCAAATAAATGCTTCAACAGAAAATATCCTTAGGGATACATTTTTATAAACTTCTAAAGGCTACTTGAGGACAAGTAGGATTCAAGTGGGGGGATATCTGATAACATCAAATAACGTCTATTTTATAGCATTATTTATCCCAAGATATTAACCCATTTTGTATAGTTATTGCAAAGAATTGTTACTTAATCGTTTATATTTGAGAATTGCAGTATTTATGGAGTAATTGGTAAAAGTTAGCAAAAGGCGTGCATTATGAAGCTTTAATGAAGGTATTTTAAAGATTACTATTCTGAAGACCAATACGCCGTATACATCAAGAAGATACGGCGTATCCGTGCCTGCACTCACCAAAGACCATAGAGGAATAATGATTAATACGTCGTATCCAAAGAGACTCAATACGTCGTATTCAAGATATATAATCAATATAATATTCTGGAAGATATCAAGCGTAGTCCCTATTCTAAGAAATCCCCAATACATTGTATCCAACACTTGGATATGCCGTATTGAAACGACTTCTAGACCTTATAAATAGAAAAATCAAAAACGAGTTTTAAGTGTACTAAATCATATTCTCGATACCTAAACCACAAAAGTAGATTTTTAGAAGAGAAAAAGAGCAGAAGAGGTCGAGCAAAGTTATCCATTCGATAGGAGACAATGTGTAATTCCATATACTTTAGTAATCGTTCAGTTTTTTGGTATCATTCATTAACTCGGTTAGTTTACCTTGGCTAAATAATTGCTCTTGTATTTATTATGACGTTTGAAGGCTAATACCTTCAGGTATTAGCCATTATCATGAAGATTTGAATGTTTGGTATTTATTTATCTTGATTTCTTGATTTATCGTTGAGTGCTTGTTTATTATTATCAATTTATACTTGTTTACGTGATTTTGTATGCGACATATCAATCAACTGGATCTAGTGAAGCGGACCAAGTAGATCTAGAGTCCGGGATAGCTCTCCATATAGTAATTTATACATCTAGAATAATAATTACACAAATATTGTCCTTATAAGTCTGTGTCTGATGTGTCGTTGTATATGTGTTAATTATAGTTATTAGGGTTTTATGTAACATCTGAGAATTTTCGGATTTTTAAGATAACGATTTTACCCTTTTGACTTTTAGGTCTGGCTTGACTTACAAGAACAACCATCTAAATCACGTTTTCACGGCTCGGACCCTAAAGCAATTCGATGTGAAACGACATTCCTGACAACGTTTCAGTTTTGCCCGAGACCTGGAAACGAGCCGAAAAGGGCTAAAACAGCACCGCAAACATTTTTCGAACAATATACAACGCGGACACACAAAAATAATTAAATTTGTTTTTAATTATCAGTATTTATTTAATAAAAATATTAAATAAATTAGTCATCATTTTAATTAAAAGCGTTGTGGATAACGCGAATACTCGAGTTGAAATCCAATTTTATTTCGGACAAGACGAAACCGGATCACAAAATGAATAACAGATATTTTATTAAATGTTATAAAATATTTATGAAACATTATCAAGTAAATACTCATTTTTATCAGAAAAATGATTCGGAAAACAATGGCGCAAGTTTCGTGCGTTGATTCATCCGTTAAGTCACTCAAATGAGTCCCGAACCAATATATTATAAAAGTTTCTCAACATTTACACATTTGGTCCCTGTGAGATATTTACAAAATCACCCCACACTATGTGAACTTGTCATTTTTCTTTTAAAGTTTTTATATAAATAAAATTTTATATAACAAATTTTCATTTCACTCTCATATATACACACACACATCTTAATTCTCTCTCCCTCTCCACATTATCCGGCCACCGCCCCACCACCATCTTCGGCGACCATCGCCGGCCTCCACCGTCGCGCCGCCGCCGGAAAACTTTTCCGGCGGGATTTTTCCGCCTCGTGACCTTATTTATCCGATCCCCTAGGTCACGCACTTCCACGCGCCACCACCACCCCACTACCACTACCCACTCCCCCGCTGTCACCACAACCACTCCACCACCGCGACCACAGCCACCATGACCCGAGAAGGGTGCGTTGGGTTTATAAAATCCACAACCCACAAAAAGGGGTGCGGCTGGTTCGCTGTAAAACCACACCCATGGGCGCGTTTGGTCCGGGTTGGAGACACCACGACCAACAAAGGTGCGTGGGGTGTCGGGTCAAACCACCAGCGGGTGCGTGGTTTGGTTTGTGTCTCTGCCACCCACGAGGGTGCGTTTGGTTTCGTTAACAACATCAAAGGTGCGTTGGTTATGTTATACCACAAGATAAGGGTGCGGTTGGTATTGTCACAGCCACCGGGGTGGCAGCCCAAAGAGGGTGTTGTTGGTTTGCGTTAGGTTTATTTTTATAAGCATCAGGTGCGTTTGGTTTTGTTTATAGAAGCCAAGGGCGTGTTTGTTTCGGGTTATTGATGACAAAAGGGGTGTTTGCTCGGTGGGACAGCAGCTAGGCTGCGTAGGTTTTAGGGTACGTCAGTTTTGTGGTTGCGCCACCGAGGGGTGTCGGGTTGGGCTGCGGGACAGCCGGGGACAACCGGGGAGAGGGAGTTGGGGTTGGGTTTTTGTACCACAAGGGGTGTTGTTTTCTGTGGCAGCCCACCCCAAGGGCGTGTATGGTTGTTCGGTGGCAAGAAAGTCATAAAAAGGGGTGTTCATGTCGGGTTGGCTTGATTTTGGGTTGTTGGTTTGGGCTGTCGAAACAGCCGGGGCGGGTGTGGGTTGGTAGGCTGTCGGGACAGCCGGGGGGGGGGGGGGGAGTGTGCGTCGGGATGGGGTTGCAGCCAAGGAAGAGGGGTTGTCGGGGTTGGCTGTCAAAAACAGCCGGGGTGCGTCGGGTTTATGGGATAACACCGAAACGGGTGCGTTTGGTTTAACTTATAGCAGTTGGGGGTGTTTGTTTTCGGGGTTGACAGCCAAACGGGGGTATTTGGTTCGGTTTAAGAACAAAAAGGGTGCGTTTGGTTGGACAAAAATCGCACAAAGGGTGAGATTGGTTTATACAAATTGACTAATAAACATATACCGGGGTTTATAAATTATAAACCGGACATATATAATGGTGGTTTAAAAATGGTTAAACAAATATGATAATTATTATTTTGCGAGTTTAGATATAATAACGTGAATATATATGTATGTTATATCTGAAACACGCGGGCATTTGAAATATTGGAAGGCGAATGATTGCAAAATATATTGATTAAGGGAAAACGTAGAGTTTTGCGAAAACGGAAAACGTTATATAAACGGGAAAGTCATGAAGAAATTTTATATAAATTTCTATATTTATTAATGGTTCACTAAAACTGCTATCATTTTAGAAACCGATAAAAGGACTATGTTATATTTTAAAGACATATTAAAATATAACTACATCATAACTTGACAACGAACGAAAACTATACTTTTACAATGAGACGAACTGTTTTAGACACGACCCGTCGAAGAGACGAAATATATTTTATAAAATATTATTTATATTTTATAATGACTATAAACTGTTACAAGCATCAGTTGTTTAATTCATAACGTTAAGACATGTGTCTACCATTATTCAAAGTCTTTTTATTAATTAAATTGGTTGTCAAACTAATTGGTTTAATTAATTATTCACACTTATTATATAATACCTGCAAGGTATTATATACTTTTTATTAATCTTTGGATTGATTGTTCTTGTTATATAATTCACGGTAGGAATTATATAAGGGTTATTTTTCATAAGTAATATATAAAGAATATGTATTACACACTTTGAGTATATTTTAAATTTATTATTTAACCAACCACCAAACTATTAAAATGTTAAATCTAAATCTTTATCATCGCGTCGTGTTGACATAACAATTCACCGGGAAACCCAAACACATTATCCTAGGCTAGCGGGACTTAGCCGTTAAGTTAAGCTGCATCTTCTCGGTCAGGCAGCTTCGTCTTCCGTTCGTATTGTGCATATTAGATGCCTATCTGTCAATCGTTCTTCATCATCAATGTGAATTAGATGCCTACCTATCAATCGTTCTTCAACATCAAGGTGAGTTCATAGCCCCACGTTTTACATGTTTTACATATATTTTGGGGTGAGAACATGCTTGTTACAAATTCAATTACGTGTTTGATTTAAACTCGTTACGTGCTCATTTTCAACTCGTCTGCATACATGTTTACAAACGCATTTACATGGTTGATTACCTGTTTGGTTTACATACTCATTTATATATCTCGCGAGGAGATACAATACTGGGTTTACTTTTTGAACGTAAACGCATTCTATACTTTTATGATTATGGATTAGCTTAGGTTGCATGAACTGTAAATCACTTGGAGGGTGAGCGCGAATGATATAAGATAGATCTATTTGGGATTGACTATCCCCGTTCGGGTGACTAGCTATCACCGGGAACGAACGTTATACCATGTCGGATTACGATTGGATTGGCGCCTGCGGGGTCAACAATCACATATACATAATATTGCCCGGGTGTCCTTGGAGGGGACACCGGTAACGGGGGAAAGCATATTCTTTTATTATTGCCCGGGTGTCCTTGGAGGGGACACCGGTAACGGGGGAACATATTCTTTATTATCGCCCGGGTGTTCTTGGAGGGAACACCTACTATGGGTACACTTTTACTGTGCCTTGAATAAAGTGGCATACATACAAGTCTACGTCACAGTTCATGAACTTAAAGTAATGGTAATCATGGTTTTATACACACTTGAATAAAGTGGCAATACATATTTTGGATATTTGTGATCCAACTTTGACACGTACATTTTGGGACTATTTGAGGATAGAAATGGTTTTGCATATTTTACAGCTAATTGATTTCTAAAAATCATACATACATTTTGGAAGGACATTTAAGGATTTAAATGGTCACACAATTATTTTATGATACTGTAGGGAGACAGTAGTCATTAAACGTTTTTATATGACACTGTAATGATACAGTGGGCAGATACATTTATTGGAACTAACGTTTGTATTTACAGAAACCTATGAACTCACCAACTTTATGTTGACCTTTTTAAGCATGTTTTTCTCAGGGAAATTATATGCTCGGATTTCTTGAAGTGCATTGGAGTCTATACATTCAAGCTTTTCATTGTGATGCAATTATGGGACAAATGTATATTAAATTCAAGATTTTGATTAAATCAACGAGATTGTTTTACAAACGACACATTTAGAGGTCGTTCTCTTGTATCTAGCGCTGTGTATTATGAAGTAGCACCCCATGTGGTATTCCGCTGCATTGTTGTATTTTTGGGGGTGTTACAGATTGGTATCAGAGCACTGGCTATAGAGAACTAGGTTGCATATTTTACCCTAGACTATAGTCGTTTTCACAAACATTGCATCACAACAAACATTTTCAAAGTGCATACACGCTACTTGCTTATGTGCTTACGTTACGTGCTGCATTAAGTGCTTACGTGGCATACATATATATAATATATATATGTGCTTGCATTCCTTTCGCGTATATCGCACGCTTATTTATATAAGAATTATTATATAAATACCAGAATATTTTTAGACCTTGTGAGTTACACAATGGTCTCATCTTACTCGTCAGACATTGTGAGTTATACAATGGTCTCATCTTGCTTTTTAGACATTGTGAGTTATACAATGGTCTCATCTTGCTTCTTAGACATTGTGAGTTATACAATGGTCTCATCTTGCTTCTTAGACATTGTGAGTTATACAATGGTCTCATCTTGCTTCTTAGACATTGTGAGTTATACAATGGTCTCATCTTGCTTCTTAGACATTGTGAGTTATACAATGGTCTCATCTTGCTTCTTGGACATTGTGAGTTATACAATGGTCTCATCTTGCTTCTTAGACATTGTGAGTTATACAATGGTCTCATCTTGCTTCTTAGACATTGTGAGTTATACAATGGTCTCATTCTACTCGTCAGACATTGTGAGTTATACAATGGTCTCATTCTACTCGTCAGACATCGTGAGTTATACAATGGCCTCATTCTACTCGTCAGACATCGTGAGTTATACAATGGTCTCATCTTGTTTCTTGGACATTGTGAGTTATACAATGGTCTCATTTTGCTTATTGGACATTGTGAGTTATACAATGGTCTCATTTTGCTTCTTGGACATTGTGAGTTATACAATGGTCTCATCTTGCTTCTTAGACATTGTGAGTTATACAATGGTCTCATCTTGCTTCTTAGACATTGTGGGTTGCACAATGGTCTCGTTCTACTCGTCAGGCATTGTGAGTTATACAATGGTCTCATCTTGCTTCTCAGACATTGTGAGTTATACAATGGTCTCATCTTGCTTCTTGGACATTGTGAGTTGATACAATGGTCTCATTTTACTTCCTACACATTGTGAGTTGCACAATGGTTT